>JBBGZY010001717.1:447500-617500 GCA_037952925.1 Lithobates clamitans | reverse complement strand
GTGGTATGCAGAGTATTGCAGGGTGGTATGCAGAGTATTGCAGGGTGGTATGCAGGGTGGTATGCAGAGTATTGCAGGGTGTGGTATGCAGAGTATTGCAGGGTGTGGTATTTAGAGTATTGCAGGGTGTTATGCAGAGTATTGCAGGGTGTTATGCAGAGTATTGCAGGGTGTTATGCAGAGTATTGCAGGGTGGTATGCAGAGTATTGCAGGGTGGTATGCAGAGTATTGCAGGGTGGTATGCAGGGTGGTATGCAGAGTATTGCAGGGTGTGGTATTTAGAGTATTGCAGGGTGTTATGCAGAGTATTGCAGGGTGGTATGCAGAGTATTGCAGGGTGTGGTATGCAGAGTATTGCAGGGTGTGGTATTTAGAGTATTGCAGGGTGTTATGCAGAGTATTGCAGGGTGTTATGCAGAGTATTGCAGGGTGGTATGCAGAGTATTGCAGGGTGGTATGCAGGGTGGTATGCAGAGTATTGCAGGGTGTGGTATGCAGAGTATTGCAGGGTGTGGTATTTAGAGTATTGCAGGGTGTTATGCAGAGTATTGCAGGGTGTTATGCAGAGTATTGCAGGGTATTATGCAGAGTATTGCAGGGTGTTATGCAGAGTATTGCAGGGTGTTATGCAGAGTATTGCAGGGTGGTATGCAGAGTATTGCAGGGTTGGCTGAGCATTGAGGGATGGATGGATGTGACTGCAAATGTCACTGAGCACCGCTGTGGGCACTACACATGCAGCCCACAGCGGTGCTGCCATCCGATCCCTCCCCCTCTCCCCTCGCACTGTACCGATCGGTACAGAGAGGGGAGGGAGGAACCGGCGTCATGAGATGACGCCGGTCTGTTGACATGTGATCGCTCCGTCATTTGACGGAACGATCACGTGGTAAACGGCCGCGATCAGCGGCTATTTACCGTAATCCGTGATGCGCCGGGTCCTCTGGACCCGGCGGTCACGGATGTTCCCGAGTGCGCGCCCCAGGGGGCGCGCGGGAGCATCGTTCTGGAATCACGTCCATGGACGTCCACCCAGAACTAGCCGACCGCGCTGTTGCCGTCTTTCGGCAATGGCCCGGTCGGCAAGTGGTTAATGAATTAAAAAAAAAAAAAAAGAAAAGTTAGCCCAATTTTTTGTGGGATAATGTGAAAGATTTTACGTCGCGAGAATCGTGATCTTTTTATTCTAAGCAAAAAAATTGTGATTCTCATTTTGGCCAGAACCGTGCAGCTCTAATATCTATGCAACTTCACCCATGTTCACATAGGTCTGAATTGACATGTCAAATTGTAGGCCAAATCGGCGCCTATTGATGGCCATTTGAACTGTCTGTATTGGTGCGACGCCACAACGATTCCCAAAAGTAGTTCCTGCACTACTTTGGGCGACTTCAGGGGGCGATTTCTTACCTCCCAACTTTTTGAGATGGGTATAAGGGACACCTATTAGAAAAAGTAGGTAGGCATAGTACACCTTCTTAAAGGAGAACAGTTGGGACCTATGTGATTTCACTAGACATCTGTGCAGGAAAGTGCACTGATGTCCCTGAAATCGCTGACAAAGTCGGGCTGAGTCACACTTGTGCGACTTTGGACATCAGAGTCGTATGACAAGTCATACCCCATGATTTTTAATGTGTACCATTCATATCTGTGCGACTTCAAGTAACACTGACTTCAACGTAGTCCCTGTACTACTTTGGTCTGACTTTGATGCGAGTTGAGGTCCATAGACCTCAAGTTTACACAGGCATTCCCTGGAATTGCGGCAAAATTGCTGATGCAAAATTATGGAAAAGTTGCGTGTCTTTCCCTGCGACTCCTGCGTCCATAGACCTCAAGATTACACAGGCATTGCTTAAAGTCGCATTAAAATCTCGCAACTTTCAGGTCGCACAAGTGTGAAAGGTGCCTAAGTCACTGTGCTGAGTACTATTTTATACCTAGAATATAAAGTAGTCCCACCATCAAACACTAGTAAACATATGTACTCAATATAATTGTGCTCAAATGGCTGAAAATCACACAGATGGTATCGCCTACTGAAAGCTTGCATTGTACTCAGCAGCATATTCTGAAAAGAGGCAAATGCCTATTAGCCAATGCCACATCGGCACGAGCATGGTTGTTACTATAATATTAATGCCTGAAATGCAAAACATTATTGTATTGAATCAAACATTAGTAAATGTATTTTCTCTGTAGGTAAGTGCTCAGCTCTATAGCATAGCGGTATACCCTGCTGCCCCCAAAAGTTCAAGCCAAGAATTCAAATCCCACTGACAGCATCACCTCCCAGAAGTGTGCATTGTACTCAGAAGCATAATTATGCAAAGCACATCAGCTTGCTTTATTCCATATTTTAACTCTTCAAATGCATGCAATGGTATGTACTTATTCAATAATATGGTATGGAATTCCAAAATTCAAGGAAAAAAATGTCGCAGGGTCCCCCCAGTACATACCAGACCCTTCGGTATGGACTTTAAGGGGAACCCCACACCAAAATGTAAAGTAAATTTGATGTGGGGCCCCCAAAATCCATACCAGACCCTTACCTGAGCATGCAGCCTGGAGGTCAGGATAGGGGGGGACGAGTGAGCACCCTCCCCTTCTGAACCTTACCAGGCCACATGCCCCAAAGCACCTTTTCCCCATGTTGATGGGGACAAGGGCCTCTTCCCGACAACACTGGTCGGTGGTTGTCGGTCTGCAGGCAGGGGGTTTATCAGAATCTGGAAGCCCCCTTTAACAAGGGGGCTCCCAGATCCTGCCTATGTGAATAGGTATGGGGTACATTTTACCCCTACCCATTCACCAAAAAAAGCAGTGAAATGTAAAAAAATTAATAGCCGGTTTTTGACAAGTCCTTTATTGTAGAATAGCTCCAAGCTGTCTTCTTACCTGAGCCATCTTCTCCAGACGCTGTCTCTCCCTCCTCCATCTTCTCCCCGAGCTGTATTCCCCCAGAGCCGTCTCTCCTGCCGCCGCCATCTGCTGTGTTCTTCCGCACCGCTGGTTACCCGCTAATAAAAAAAAGCTGCTCTTCTTCCATGGTGGTCTTCCTCCGCTGTGTTGTCACCCACTGTGTGGCGTCTCTTACATAGCCATGGTGCGGACTCTCCGGGTGACATTATCGGATGGCCACAGAAGAGCGGCTTTTTTTTTATTAGTGGGTAACCAGCTGCGCTGAAGAACACATCAGCGGGAGAAGATGGTGGTAGCAGGAGAGACAGCTCGGGGAGAAGAAACATCAAACACTAGTGAATGTATTTTCTATGTATTTTCTATGTATGACTGTGCTACACCCAATAGGTTAGTGGTCAGCACTTCTACCTTGAAGAACTCATGGGTTCAAATCCCACAGAGAAATACTAAAAGATTGAATTGGTGAAAAAAAAGCAAATGACTATTAGCCAATTAGCCAAAGCAGCATATGCTAAAAATAGGTGAATGCCAATTAGCCAATGCACTTTAAATTTGGCTGATTCTATTATATTAACTCTTCAAATGCATGCAATGATATGTGAGTATTCAATACTATTATGGTGTGAAATTCCAAACACCACACACTAACTAATGGGCAGATTACATTTTTTTGTTTGTTCTTTTTAATTCGCTTGTGCACTGAAAAAATAAACACAGCTGGGGGATGGTAGGTTGGCTGGTATTTGAACTTGTACCATGAGTGCTGTGGAGACATCTGAGCAGACTACTAAGCCATTGTGCTAAGTATGAGACCTGCATAATAGCGTAGTATGATTAAAGAATGAATATAAATAATTACTGCTTTATAGTCACCTAAATTAAAAAATAAAAAACAACATATAACAAATAGGTAAGCTAAATGTTTAATACATGTAACTTTACAGAATAGCAGACATCACTATGTAATAATCATTCATAACTGCATTAGTTAGCAAAAGAAGGAAAAAACTAGGAATACTAATTGCAACATACATCAATAGATGCACACGAGGTAGAGCACATCTCACATAAAATGTTTCTTTCACATACATGGATCATGATTACAGTGCAGTACTATATAACAACTTGGTAGGAATTGGCATTTGCATATACGCGGAAGCGCTAATTAGCGCCAGCTTAGAATTTACTAACATGTGTTTCTTGCTAATAGCGCTAGTTTTTCATTCGCACATTCGCCTGTTGAAATTTTATTTGGCTAAAATGGGAGCTATTATTTGCCATAGTGCCCAGTACTTCCTGGCGCTATAGTAAATGACCCCCATAGACTTTAACGGTGTTCGCGTGCTCGAACAAACTTTTTCCTGTTCACATGTTCTGGTGCGAACCGAACAGGGGGGGGGTCTGCTCATCCCTACCTAGCAGTAAAAAGGGTCGCTGGTTCGTATTCCCAACCACACCACAAGACTACCTGCCTGGAGTTTGCATGTTCTCCCTGTGCCTGCGTGGGTTTCCTCCGGGTACTCCGGTTTCCTCCCACACTCCAAAGACATGCTGGTAGGTTAATTGGCTTCTGTCTAAATTGGCCCTAGTATATGAATGTGAGTTAGGGACCTTAGATTGTAAGCTCCTTGAGGGTAGGGGCCCATATTAGTGTATAATGTATATGTAAAGCACTGCGTAAATTGACGGCACTATAGAAGTACCTTAAATAAAAATAAATAAGTCTTCACTAATATTATGGTGTGAATCTCCAAAACACCATACACTAGCTAACAAGCAGTTTACATTTGATAAACTTTATTGTATGGTATATAAACCATCAAACACTAGTAAAAATATTTTGTATATATAATTGTGCTCAGCCCAATAGGCTAGCAGTTAGCACCTCTACCTTCAAACATTCAGGTATTGAAAGACTCATGGGTTCAAATCCCACAGAAGAATCCTAAAAGATTACTATTGGTGGAGAAAAGGAGAATTACTGTTAGCCAGTTAGCCAATTAGCCAAAGCAGCATACAGTGAATGTCAAGTAGCCAATACACTTTAATGTGGTTGATATTATTGTATTAACTCTTCAAATGCTTGCAATGGTATGTAAGTATTCACTAATATTATGGTGTGAATCTCCAAACACCACACACTAGCTAACAAGCAGTTTACATGTGATAAACTTTATTGTATAGTATATAACACATCAAACACTAGTAAAAGTATTTTGTATGTATAATTGTGCTCAGCCCAATAGGCTAGCAGTTAGCACCTCTACCTTCAAACATTCAGATATTGAAAGACTCATGGGTTCAAATCCCACAGAAAAATCCTAAAAGATTGCATTGGTGGGAAAAGGAGAATGCCAATTAGCCAAAGCAACACAAATATACGTGTATATATATTTACTGAAAATAGGTGATTGCCAAGTAGCCAATGCAGTTTAATGTGAAAATTTTTATTGTATTAACTCTTTAAATGCATGCAATGGTATGTAAGTATTCAATTATATTATGATGTGGCATTCCAAACACCACACACTAGCTAAAGAGCAGTTTACATTTCTTTGTTTGTTTATTTTAATTCACTTGTGCACTGAAAAAATAAACACAGCTGGTGGATGGTAGGTTGGCTGTTGTTTGAACTCATACCATGAGTGGTGTGGAGATATCCAAGCAGACCACTAAGCCATTGTGCTAAGTACAAGACCTGCATAATAGTGTAGTATTATTAAAGAATAAACATAAATAATTACTGCTTTATAGTCAACTAAATTAATAAATAATAAATCAAAAACATGAAAAAAACAACACACAACAAATAGGTAACCTAAATGATTAATACATGTAACTTTACAGAATAGCAGACATTACTATGTAATAATCATTCAGAACTGCATTTCTTAGCAAAAGAAGGAAAAAAAAACTAGGAATACTAATTGCAATATAAATCAATAGATGCACGGGAACTAGAGCACATCTCTGATAAAAAATGTTTCTTTCACATACATGGATCATGGCTACAGTACAGTGCTATATAACAACTTGATAAGAATTGGCATTTGTATATACGCGGAAGCGCTAATTAGCGGCAATTTAGAATTTACAAACGTTTGTTCTCCGCTTATATCGCTGGTTTTTCATGTGCAAATTCGCCGTTTTGTTTCCATTTGGCTAAAATGGGCTCTATTATTTGCCATAGTGCCCAGTACTTCCTGGAGTTATAGTAAATGACCCCCAGTATCTCGCTCCACATATACGTCTACCATATACACCTGTGTATTTATTATATTTATCATGTTTATACATGTATTTTTACATTGATTCAACAGGTGTTTTTGGTATGTATATTTATATATCTATCACCTTTTGGGCAATAATAGGTTATATATAAATGTATTGGCCTTTTTTTCTCTTTTTTGTTTTTTGTTTTTTGTCTTGTCCATGGTTAAAATGATGATTTGTTTTATGGACATTTTGTTTTTATTTTACTTTTTGAGGTCTGTCAGTGTTTGTATATGTATGTTCACCCATATGTTATACATTTTTTAAAGTTGTAATGTTTTTAAGCATGTCAGCTGAAATGTTTTTGCACGTGGCACCATCTGAAGTGGGTGGTTTTGGGTGTAGCCTGATTGGGGCGTGCTCCTCAAATAGCCTGCTTGGTGAATGCTGTTGCTGTTGTGAACAAGCAAGCTATCGCTTGTGAAATGCATCAACTACTTGTCCTGTGTTTGTCTGATACCCTTGTGACAATAAAGATACATCAAGCAAGTCTTGGAAATTTCAGAGTGCGACCATTTCTTTGTCTTATTCGTGTTGGACGGTGGTGAGCCGGTGTCTGCACCTGATATCCATTTTGCACCTGAATATTGCCTGAAGTGGTGTGTCTTTCTTCGGTTAACACTTTAAGTGTAGTGAAATAAAAATAGAAAAACACATTACTTACAGACAGTAAGATTTAGCACTTGTTCTTCTGGCTCCTACATTACCTGAGATCCTTATCCTCCGGCCCCCTTTTCCCCGTTCCATAATCTTCTGACGCAGAGGGGTTAATAGAGCTGACAGATCTGTAAGACACCCTCAGCAAAAGTGCCAACTATGTCCACTCTTTTCTACCTACCTCCACCACCACGGAAGCTGTACTATAGCTTCCTTTCACTGAACTGTCCCATTGCCTGCAATGGCAAAGAACAGCAGTTTCCGCTTACTTAAGGTACACTAACTGATATGTCAGATATCCCTAATGGTTTTGCCATAGCAGGGCCAATGACTGAATAATCCTAAAGCTTCTCTAATGAATGCATAATTATTCACTAACATAATCCTGGTTCATTTCTATTTAGTAAATTCTGGATCTGATCATTCTTGGTACCTTTATCCAGCACAGACATCTCTCTGCTCTCCCAGTCCTCCATGGAGTCGTGTTTCCAGGACACCCTCACCACAGAGTATGGAAGACTGAAGAAGCTCCCAGGAAGTTTATATTCACTGTTAATTGTGTATGTTCTGTCATCATTTTGAGATATTTTGCCACGATCTGAAGTCTCCTTGTTATTCCATTTGATCTGGATATTACTAGGGTAAAATTTTTCTATATCCAGGGAGCACAAAACCTCTTCAGAATCAGTCAAAGACAGTTTTATAGGACCGGACACTGTGGGCTTTGCTAGAAGAAAAAGAGCAAGAAATGATTCCAATCACAGTGCAGTATAACCACTTTTCTAATTGTCTTCCTAAAACTTGATACATATGGGCATATACCACTATACTTTGTTTTTGGATGTAGGGTCATGAAGAATCACTACTGCCTAAAAAAAACAAACCGCCCTTGACTTTACAGTATACTAATTGCTAGAAATAGTGCTCTGTTTGGGTCATCCCCTTTAAAATCTGTCATTGACCTACGTCCATACCTTAAAAGTGCTCCTAAATTATATAAAAATCCATTTTATGTAGATAAATAAAAACAGGCTTAAAAAATAAAACCTTTAAAATGTTTTGCTCCCATTACCTAAGATTTTAGGACAAAAACTTTTTTTATATTGAGTAATGATAAAGTACAAAATCTGTGTGCCATTGGGGTGAATTCCCATCACATAGCTAAAACAGGAAGTGAGAGGAAAGCCCTCTAAACAAAATAAATCCCTGGTTGTCACCAGAACTAGTGTCTCCAATGCAGAGCTGATCTGCCCTATACGCTCACTACGCAACAAGCTGCATAGGGCCCCCCGCCTCCCCCTTGTGTCAAAGCGCATCAATTAATGTTTACAACATCCAGTGGCGGAACTATAGGGGTCGCTGCTGTCGCATTTGGAGAGGTGGTTGGAGGGGATTGGCAGCTCTATGGTGCCTGTGTGGGTGGCAGGATCTCCCTGGGGCTTGTAGTACTCTCTCGAGTGTCAGTGTATACAGTGGAGAGGAGAAGGGAGGGGCCTCTGACCCGGGCAGGTATCAGTTTCACTTTCACTCTGCTTGAACACTGTTGCTGATGCCTGGGTCAGAGGCCCCTCCCCTCTCTGCTAGATAGAACTACTAGCCCCAGGGAGATCCCCCTGCCTGTGGACACCATAGAGCTGCCGATCGCCTCCTCCCACCTCCACCAGCCAGGTACAGGGGAACCTCTGCAAGGGGGGGAGTCAGCTGTTTGGGGACACTGATGTAAGAGGGGGGGCTTTCTGGGGACACTAATGTAAGGAAGGGGCCCTCTGGGGACACTGATGTAAGAGGGGGGCCTCTGGGGACACTAATGTAAGAGGGAAGGCTCTCTGGGGACACTAATGTAAGGGGAGGCTCTCTTGGGACCCTGGTGTAAGGGGGGCTCTCTGGGGACCCTGGTGTAAGGGGGGAGGCTCTCTGAGGATCCTGATGTAAGGAGGGGCTCTCTGGGGACCCTGGTGTAAGTGGAGGCTCTCTGGGGACCCTGATGTAAGGGGAGGCTCTCTGGGGACCCTGATGTAGGGGAGACTCTCTGGGGACCCTGATATAAGTAGGGAAGTTCTCTGGGGACCCTGATGTAAGGAGAGGCTCTCTGAGGACACTGATGTAAGGGGGCTCTCTGGGGACCTTGATGTAAGGAGGGGCTTTCTGGGGACCCTGATGTAAGGGGAGGCTCTCTGGGGACCCTGATGTAAGGGGAGTGTCATGAAAGGCGTCCTGTTAGCACAACCGTCGGTGGAAGATCGGTTAACAGAACCCTCTTTGTTAGAACCAGAGGACGCGTTCGGAGGCGCGTTGGTGCGAACGGACGCGGGCGGGTGCGCGCTCGTACGAACGGGCGTACGCGGGTGCACAATGGTACGAACGGGCACGTACGGTCGGTACACGGGCGTGCACGAGTGCACGCGGATGCGCGCAGACGTGCTGTGTGACATTTGGCGCCATTAGGCCTATTTAAAGGAGCCTGTCAGCACGCTTTCTTGCTGTCCGGTCTACAGCGTTCCCTGTGACCCTAAGCTACCTGAATACCTGCCTACCTGCTTCCTGTTACCCGGCCTGTTCCTGACTATTCCTGTTTGCTGCCAGTCCTTGACCCCAGCTCGTTTGACTACTCTCCTGCCTCCTCCTTCGGTTATCTGTTACCTGCCTGTTGCCAACCCGGACTGTATCTTGACTATTCTCCTGCCTCTGTTTGGTACCTGCTTGCCCGCCAGTGTTGACCCGGCCTGTCTGATTCTGCTCGTGCTCCAGCTGAACTATAGAACACTTTCCTGTTGCCTGCTGTTCCAGAGTTCCTGCCTGCTACAGTGCACCTCCTACAGTCAGTGGTTCCAGGGTTCCTGCCAGAGTTCCAGTGCACCCTCTTACGGCTTGCTGTTCCAGTTCTCCAGCCGAACTACAGAACACCTCCCTGCCGCCTGCTGTTCCAGAGTTCCTGCCTGCTACAGTGCTTCTCCTCACGGCCAGTGGTTCCAGTGTTCCAGACAGTTATCCAGTGCTTCTTCTTACAGTCTGCTGTTCCGGTGTTCCAGCTGAACCTCAGAGACACCTGCCACTTGACAGGCACTTGTGGCCCCCTGCGCTCTTGAGTCCCTGTTTCCTCTATCAGGGGTTCTTGAGCCAGAGGCACACGAGAGGCCACTCCCTGCATTCTGGGCTCCGCCACCAGGTACGTGACAGTACCGGACAGCCATGTCCGAGCCCACGCAGGGAGCCTCTCCCATGGACAAGCTCTGCCGCCACCTTGCTGGACTTACCCAAGCAGTAAAGAGTCTACAAGAGGGCTATACCCAACTGGAAGGCCGAGTCCAGGCTTTAGCAGCTTCCTCACCTCCTGCTTCCGTGACTCCTGCTGCACCCTCAGTGGTGATGATGCCGCCTGAACCCAGGGTCCCCACGCCTGAAAGATTTTCGGTCAACCGGAGTAAATTCAGGACTTTTCGTAACTCATGTGAACTCTTTTTTGCTCTTCAGCCAAGGACTTTCTCTCTGGAGGCTACTAAAGTGGAGTTTGTGATCTCGCTGTTGTCAGGCGAGCCTCAGTCCTGGGCCCATCGTCTTCTAGAAAAGAAGGATGTTTCACTTGACACCTTAAATGACTTCTTTCAGGCCATTTCATTGCTATATGAGGATCCTCAATTGACAGCCACTGCAGAGGCAGCCCTGCATGCTCTACAACAAGGCCGCAGGCCTGTGGAAGACTATGTGTCGCAATTCAGACGTTGGAGTTCCGACACGAACTGGAATAATGCTGCCTTATGGTACCAGTTCCATATGGGCCTTTCAGAATCATTAAAAGATGAACTGGCCCGAGTGGGCATTCCAGAGACTCTAGAGGGGCTCATAGACCTCTCTATCCAGATAGACAGACGCCTTAGGGAACGGCGTATGGAGCGATCCTCTGGTCCTTCTCGTCCTGTCTGGATGTTGCCCCGTGTGCCTAGTTCTTCCCAATCTGCTTCACCAGCTTCAACCACTGTTACCTCAGACACTTCAGAACCGATGCAGTTGGGCCTCTTACGCCTTTCACTTACGCCTGAAGAGCGTCAACGCCGTCGGGCTGGTAACCTGTGCATGTACTGCGGGGAATCTGGACATTTTGTACAGACATGCCCAGCGAAGCTTCGTAAGTGCTTTTCTATTTCCCCTGCTCTTACTCCTGCTGTACCGAATGACGTTTCTCATCTGACTGTTCCGATTCTCTTACAGCTCCCAGGAGGGAATTTACCAACCAGTGCTATCATTGATTCCGGGGCCTGCAGCGGTTTCATAGACTTGTCCTTTGCCTCCAGACATCACATTCCCCTTCGGCCCAGAGTGAAAGGACTTTCTGTATATTTGGCTGATGGCTCTACCCTCAGATCAGGACCAGTAACTCAGGAGACTGTACCTCTGCATACCACCATTGCCGGCACTCATCAAGAGCTACTCAGTCTAGATGTCATCGAGTCTCCTCTATTTCCCATCATACTAGGCATGCCGTGGCTAAAGGCACATAATCCGCAAATTGATTGGACCTCAGGGAAGATTGAGTTTGTATCCTCTTACTGCCAACAACACTGTCTACCAGAAGTCACCGATGCCCCTTCTTCCCTACTCTGCATGGAAACTGACACCGAAACCTGTCAAATTGTACCTGAAGCCTACCACAGCTTCTTGGACATTTTCAGTCAAAAGGGAGCTGAAATCCCTCCTCCCCACCGGCCATACGATTGCCCAATTGAACTTCTCCCAGGAGCAGAGATTCCTTTTGGGAGGATTTTCCCTTTGTCAGAACTAGAACTAGGGGCATTAACCACTTCACATCCGGGCCATTTCTGACACTTCGCTCCTACATGTCAAAAATCATCATTTTTTTGCTATAAAATTACATAGAACCCCCAAACATTATATATGTTTTTTTAGCAGAGACCCTACAGAATACAATGGCGGTCATTGCAACTTTTTATCTTGCACGGTATTTGCGCAGAAATTTTTCAAACGCGTTTTTTTTGGAAAAAAAACAGTTTCATGCTTAAAAAAAAAACAAAACAGCAAAGTTAGCCAAATTTTTTTGCATTGTGTGAAAGATGAAGTTACGCCGAGTAAATAGATACCTAACATGTCACGCTTCAAAATTGCACATGCTCGTGGAATGGCGCCAAACTTTGGTACTTAAAAATGCCCATAGGCGACGCTTTAAAATTTTTTACAGGTTACATGTTTTGAGTTACAGAGGAGGTCTAGGGCCAAAATTATTGCTCTCGCTCTACCGATCGCGGCGATACCTCACATGTGTGGTTTGAACACCGTTTTCATATGTGGGCGGGACTTACGTATGCGTTCGTTTCTGCGTGCGAGCTCACGGGGACAGGGGCGCTTTAAAAATTTTTTTTTTTTTTTTTATTGTTAATTTTACTTAAAATTTTTTATTTTGACACTTTAAAAAAATATTTTTTTTTTTGATCACTTTTATTCCTATTACAAGGAATGTAAACATCCCTTGTAATAGGAATATGACAGATCAGTCCTCTTTACAGTGAGATATGGGGTCAATAAGACCCCACATCTCACCTCTAGGCTGGGAAGCCTAAAATAAAAAAAAAAAATAAAACGATCGCCGCTTCACAGCCGAAGCGGCGCCGTTTTTTTGAATGCAGAGGCCGGGCGTGACGTCATAACATCGCGCCCGGCCTCCGAACGATCATAGAGACTCCGGCGACCATCTGGTCCGCCGGAAATCTCTATGGTGAACATCCGGCGCCGGCGGATCCGCTATCCGACTCACCAATCGCTGAGGTGAGTCGGTAGTAGCACCGGAGGGCGGCGGGAGGGGGGGGGATGTCCCCTCCCGCCGCCCGTAAGAACGATCAAGCGGCGGAACAGCCGCTATGATCGTTCTTATGGTGTACGGAATCGCCGGCTGAAAATGCCGGTATCTGAATGATGTCTGTAGCCTCAGACATCATTCAGATATAAGCCCTGAAAGTGGAGGCCGTCATATGACGGCCTCCGGATGTCAAGTGGTTAAAGACTTATATTGATGACAATCTGGAGAAAGGGTTCATCCGACCCTCCACATCCCCGATAGGAGCAGGAATCTTCTTTGTGGAGAAGAAAGACCATTCTCTACGCCCTTGTGTGGATTATCGGGCACTTAATAAAATCACAATTAAAAACCGATATCCTTTGCCTTTGGTGCCAGAACTTTTTCAAAGACTAGGGTCTGCAGTAGTGTTTTCCAAGCTGGATCTTCGTGGTGCCTACAACCTTGTCCGCATTCGTAGAGGAGACGAATGGAAGACGGCTTTCCGTACCCGATTTGGACACTTTGAGTATTTAGTCATGCCCTTTGGACTGTGCAATGCTCCTGCTACATTTCTATACTTTGTGAATAACATCTTCAGAGACTATCTTGACCTGTTTGTTATTATCTATTTAGATGATATCCTTATTTTTTTCTTCTTCCTTAGCTGAGCATCGTGAACATGTCAGAAATGGCTACATGGCCTCTACGCCAAACCTAAGAAGTGTGTCTTTGAACTAGAGAGTATCCAGTTCCTTGGTCTAATCATCTCTGTAGAGGGTATTAAGATGGACCCTCAGAAGGTCTCTGCTATTCTGGACTGGCCCACTCCCACCGACAAGAAGGGAATCCAACGTTTTGTAGGATTTGCAAATTTCTACAGGAAATTCATCAAAGGATTCTCAACCATCATTTCTCCTATCACAAAGTTAACTAAGCAGGGCCTGAAGTTTCACTGGTCCACTGAAGCTCAGGCAGCCTTCACAACGCTGAAAGATCTGTTTGTTTCAGCTTCAGTCTTAAAGCACCCGGATCCCACATTACCATACATTTTGGAGGTGGATGCCTCGGAAATAGCGGTTGGTGCAGTGCTTTCCCAGAGACAGGGGCCTAGGGCTCTTTTGCATCCAGTCGCTTTCTTTTCTCGCAAATCATCCGAAGCAGAGAGAAACTATAATGTGGGCGATCGAGAATTGTTGGCAATCAAAGCCGCACTTGAAGAGTGGCGATATCTCCTGGAGGGAGCAGCTCATCCAATTCTTGTTTATACAGATCACAAGAATCTGGAATATTTAAAGACTGCCAAGAGATTAAGACCACGACAGGCCAGGTGGGCACTTTTCTTTACCAGATTTTCATTCCACATAACCTATCGCCCCGGATCAAAGAACACCAAGCCTGACGCACTGTCACGAATGTACAATGGACCTGAAGCATCTCCATCCCCAGACACCATCTTATCCTCAGGAAACTTTCTGCTGCTCCAAGGGGACCTACTCTCAGAGATCAAGCAAGCTTCTAGGAACACCTCTGTTCCACCTGATTCAGCTCTACAGTCCAGAGACAAGCTTCTTTGGTTCAAAGATAGGATCTTCGTACCCCAGGAGTTGCAAGCGGCAGTTCTTATCTCCTGTCATGACCACATGTTGGCCGGCCATTTTGGTGTGCACAAAATATCTGAACTCCTTCAGCGCACATTCTGGTGGCCGCAGCTAAGGAAAGATTGCAGGGACTATGTGGAAGCATGTGCCACTTGCATTCAAAACAAGGGCAGCAAGTGTAAGGCTTGGGGTCTGTTGAAGCCATTACCCGTTCCGGAGAAACCATGGAGGATGATCTCCATGGATTTTATTGTCGAGCTACCACCTTCTGAAGGCTACACTACAATCTTTGTAGTAGTGGATAGACTATCAAAGATGGCTCATTTCTTACCAATGAAGGGCACACCTACTGCTGCTGAAACTGCAAGGACATTTATCAGGGAAGTGGTGAGGCTTCATGGCATTCCTGCAAATATTACTTCAGATCGGGGGGTGCAATTTACTTCCAAGTTTTGGAGAGCACTTTGTGGATCGTTGAAAATTGACCTTTCCTTCTCCTCTGCCTATCATCCCCAAACAAATGGCCAGACGGAAAGAACAAATCAGACGCTGGAGCAGTATCTGCGCTGTTTTTCTTCTTTCTCCCAGGATGATTGGGCTCTGCTCCTACCTCTTGCCGAATTTGCTTATAATAATTCTGTCCATTCCGCCACAAAGCAGTCACCGTTTTTTGCAAATTATGGTTTCCATCCTCTGTTCCTGTCCAGTAACATCCCGGAGTGCCCAGTACCAGCTGTCCAGGAGAATCTAGACTTCTTTGAGTCAAATAATAAAATTCTGCAGGAGACTATGGCAAGGACTCAGAATTACAACAAAGAGGTGTTTGACAAAAAGAGAAGGGGGGAACTTGATCTCAAGCCCGGGGATCAGGTCTGGCTGTCTACTTTGAATTTAAAACTGGCATGTCCTTCCAAGAAATTGGGCCCTAAATTTGTGGGTCCCTTCCCAGTTTTAAGGAAGATTAATAACGTGGCCTATGAACTGAAGTTACCGGAGTCATTCCGGATCCACCCGGTCTTTCACGTGGCCCTACTCAAACCCACGGTTCCTGATCCTTTTGTCAACCGGAGGGTTGATCCACCTGAACCTGTAATCATTGATGGAGAAACCGAATATGAGGTTGAGTCAATTCTGGATTGCAGGAAGAGACGTAACCAAGTCCAGTTTTTGGTAAAATGGAAGGGGTACGGGCCTGAGGAGAACTCCTGGGAGCCGGAGTCCAACATTCATGCGAGGAGGCTGATTCTTGCCTTTAAAAGGTCTCATCCAAGTAAGATGGCACAGTTGGGCATCCGCAGGCTGCCCTTTGGGGGGGGCAATGTCATGAAAGGCGTCCTGTTAGCACAACCGTCGGCGGAAGATCGGTTAACAGAACCCCCGTTGTTAGAACCAGAGGACGCGTTCGGAGGCGCGTTGGCGCGAACGGACGCGGGCGGGTGCGCGCTCGTACGAACGGGCGTACGTGGGTGCACGATGGTACGAACGGGCATGTACGGTCGGTACACGGGCGTGCAGACGTGCTGTGTGACAGCATTTGGCACCATTAGGCCTATTTAAAGGAGCCTGTCAGCACGCTTTCTTGCTGTCCGGTCTACAGCGTTCCCTGTGACCCTAAGCTACCTGAATACCTGCCTACCTGCTTCCTATTACCCGGCCTGTTCCTGACTATTCCTGTTTGCTGCCAGTCCTTGACCCCGGCTCGTTTGATTACTCTCCTGCCTCCTCCTTCGGTTATCTGTTACCTGCCTGTTGCCAACCCGGACTGTATCTTGACTATTCTCCTGCCCCTGTTTGGTACCTGCTTGCCCGCCAGTGTTGACCCGGCCTGTCTGATTCTGCTCGTGCTCCAGCTGAACTATAGAACACCTTCCTGTTGCCTGCTGTTCCAGAGTTCCTGCCTGCTACAGTGCACCTCCTACAGCCAGTGGTTCCAGTGTTCCTGCCAGAGTTCCAGTGCACCCTCTTATGGCTTGCTGTTCCAGTTCTCCAGCCGAACTACAGAACACCTCCCTGCCGCCTGCTGTTCCAGAGTTCCTGCCTGCTACAGTGCTTCTCCTCATGGCCAGTGGTTCCAGTGTTCCAGACAGTTATCCAGTGCTTCTTCTTACAGTCTGCTGTTCCAGTGTTCCAGCTGAACCTCAGAGACACCTGCCACTTGCCAGGCACTTGTGGCCCCCTGCGCTCTTGAGTCCCTGCTTCCTCTATCAGGGGTTCTTGAGCCAGAGGCACACGAGAGGCCACTCCCTGCATTCTGGGCTCCACCACCAGGTACGTGACATCTGGGGACCCTGATGTAGGGGGAGGCTCTCTGGGGACCCTGATGTAGGGGGAGGCTCTCTGGGGACCCTGATGTAGGGGGAGACTCTCTGAGGACACTGATTTAAGGGGGGCTCTCTGGGGACCCTGATGTAAGGGGAGGCTCTCTGGGGACCCTGATGTAAGGGGAGGCTCTCTGGGGATCACGGCCTTCATGGGTCAGGTAGAGGGCCCCTTAGCAGAATTTTGCTAAGGGCCCCAGGGAGGTCAGGATCGGCACTGCTCCAATGGATAAAAATTTCTCTTGATTCCTATTCTGATGGCAACCCAACACTTATGATTTTCCTTCACATTCACTCTTGATGATATGGTAAACAGGACAAATAAAAAAGACTGAATCTCCCTAAGGGGGACACAGACCACAATTAAAAACCGATAGGGGTTCTAACTTCTCTCAAATCTATCCAAAACAAAAAAAGTACTTTAACTCAGAAAACTCCCTTCTATTGCTCTCAACCTCCTCCAAATCTACAAACTCCTTTTTTTGGGCTGCTGTGATCTGACTTACTGTTAGATGGTGGCTATGTTCATTCTTCATGATCCCACTGTATTTAGGAATGTAGCCACACTCTCTTGCTCACTCCCAAGATGTACCGTGGACTATGTCTTAACAAAATGTTTTACTTTGGAGGGACCAATGAAATAACTTTCTAGTCACAGGGAACCATTGCTAATAATTACTATATCCAGGGCCACTGCAAGAATTTTTGTCTACACAGGCGAAGGTGCATTTTTCTGCCCCCAACCGTAGTGTGATGGGGCGTAGCGTGAAGGACGCCACACAGCATTGAAAATTTGAACTGTGCTGAGCTGCCACTAAATGGCAGTGTGTAATGAGGAGGTGGGTTTATACTTTTGCCAGAGAACCCGTGTAAGTCCTTATTTATTTATTTATTATTTTTTACAATTGTTTTTTTACAATTGTGTAATTATTTTTATTTTTTTTTCACAATGGGCTTTGGTGAAATATCAGGGGTCTAAATATACCCCTGATGTCTCACTTTTGAGACAGAGAAAGGGACTAAGGACACAGATTCCACTATCCCTTTCTTCCCAGCCTCAGCTGCACTGGGCAGTGAATGAACAGAAATCTCTGTACAGAGGCTTCTGTTTGTTTAACAACTGAAGAGTAAACAGTTTATTAAGCTTCATTAATGAATGAACGCAGTGAGTGATGAGTACCGATCACTGTGTTGATTAAAAAAAAGAAGAGGCCGGTAAATATGACATATTTACCATCCCCTTCCCGCTTTTCCATCTTAAAAGCAGAAGCTGGTCAGTGAGAAGAATGCTCCTTACATTGGTCAATGGGAAGAATTCCCCCTTACGCATGGCTAAAATAATCATTGGTGTCAGAGTTTACTTATCTAAGAGACAAAAACTGCCCATTGCTCAAGAAACCTCTAGCAACCTCTGGAGGAACCCTATGATTCCATGGAACCTTGGTTCCCCTGAGATACTGTAAGCCTGACTACCCATGCTTGTCTCAACCTCTCCCATCCCAACATATATAAAAACCAAAAGGAAACACTTAGGACAATACCAAGCTGCAAGCTAGGTCTACAGTAATGTACTTACCCCCAGACTTACAAAATTTAGTATAAAAATAAGTAGGAGCAAAACAAACAATAAAAAAATAAAATAAATAAACAGTGGGAAATCTCACCAAAAATATTTTTGCAATGAAAGGTCTTTTTCTTTAATTTTTCACCAGAAGCCACAATCTTACAAACTATAGTGACTTTTTCGTGTTTAACGATGGAAGGTGTGAAGGTCAGAGAGGAAGTGAAATCTAGTAGATCTTCTTTATCAGATTTTTCAGTTCTCTGTCTGTGAGCCACATATCCAGAATGCTGAAGACCACTTTTTGTTTCTTCCCCTGATGGGGTTTCTAATATATCATAATGAGTTCCATCTGCTTCTGTCACCCTCCATATGGCCTGGGTGTTCTCCGTACAGTATGAGGCACCATAGTACAAAGTGACTTTTTCCCCATTGTACAATGTCTGGGGACCGTATATGTTGTTAATAGTGAAGGTCGGCATCTCTGCTGCAGTAATGGAAAAAAGTAAAAGTTAATTGTAATTCTAAATGAGAATACCACATTATTGTAATTATATACGTTCACAAGTTAATGTACAGTCAAACTTTTTATTGTTAGTTTTAGAAAATATAAGAGAAGTACTTTGTTGGGGTTTACATACACATGAAGAAAGTATATATATATATATATATATATATATATATATATATATATATATATATATATATATATATATATACATACAATATAAATATTGTAGGTAAAACAAGCTTACACATATGTTTAGTTGCTTGCTAGTAGTTCAGCTTTAAGAGACCATTTGCACAAAATAAAGTAGTTTGTGAGAAAAAAAGGACATCAAATGTATTTGGGTACAGCGTCGCACGACCGTGCAATTGGCAGTTAAAATAACGCAGTGCTATATCGCAAAAAATGGCCTGATCATGAAGGGGGGTAAATCTTCCAGAGGTCAAGTGGATAAAGTGATAATTAAGAAGGTAAACAAAGTACAAAATAATACCCTTCCCAGATTTTGGATGGTTCTGGCCAGCAATATATTCCCCCAATCTGTTTACTGTTCTGAACATTTCCTTTCTTTCAGGACTGCCTGTGCCTCCTGCAGATGCCACTTCTGACATTTTCTTAACCACTTGAGCATTTTGAACTTAAGAGATATGTCCTAAAATTATTCAAAAACGTTCCTAGAATGCATTGCTTATATCCAGTTCCTCTCCCCCTGCCGCTGCTCCTCCTACAGCTATTACCAGCTGTCAAAATGGCAACCAGGATTTGCTTTGTATTAAACAGCAGGAGTGGCTGTCAAAATGCAGCTTCTAATGTGTAAAACAACAATTGCAAAACATCTGGGAGTAAATACAATGCAAAAAGTCAGGGAGTAAATACAATGTAGCGATATATTGTTTCCTTGTATTTACTAACTCATTCATATGTAAATCAAATAAGTGACTTTGATCTGCACATAACAACAGTTTTTTTCAATAAAATGTATTTGACCCATTATAACCTATTAGTTGACCCTAATCAGTCTACAGTAATTAACTGCTTCCTCACCTTCCCTCTTTGCTGTTATTTTCCTGCTGACTTTTTTATTTATTACTTTTTTCTAACTTTTCTTTTTTTTTACTTTTTTTTTCATATTTTTACAATCATTACTTATCTTTTTGCATTTTTTTTTGTTTTGTTTTTTCAGTGTCATGTAAACAGAACATGCAAATAACTTTGTCAAGCTTTGTAGCAGAAACATTAATTTAGCATCATTTTAAATGGGACAAATTGTAGAAAAAAAATGTATACTACAGTGCCTTGCAATAGTATTCACCCCCTTGGCTTTTTACCTATTTTGTTACATTACAGCCTTTAGTTTAATGTTTTTTTAATCTGAATTATATGTGATGGATCAGAACACAATAGTCTAAGTTGGTGAAGTAAAGTTAGAAAAATATATACATAAAACTATTTTTCAGAAATAAAAAACTGATAATTGGCATGTGCGTATGTATTCACCCCCTTTGTTATGAAGCCCATAAAAAGCTCTGGTGCAATCAATTACCTTCAGAAGTCACATAATTAGTGAAATGATGTCCACCTGTGTGCAATCTAAGTGTCACATCATCTGTCATTACATATACACACCTTTTTGAAAGGCCCCAGAGGCTGCAACACCTAAGCAAGAGGCACCACTAACCAAACACTGCCATGAAGACCAAGGAACTCTCCAAACAAGTAAGGGGCAATGTTGTTGAGAAGTACAAGTCAGGGTTAGGTTATAAAAAAATATCCAAATCTTGGATGATCCCTAGGAGCACCATCAAATCTATCATAACCAAAATGGAAAGAACATGGCACAACAGCAAACCTGCCAAGAGACGTCCGCACACCAAAACTCACGGACCGGGCAAGGAGGGCATTCATCAGAGAGGCAGCACAGAGACCTAAGGTAACCCTTGAGGAGCTGCAGAGTTCCACAGCAGAGACTGGAGTATCTGTACATAGGACAACAATAAGCCGTACGCTCCATAGAGTTGGGCTTTATGGCAGAGTGGCCAGAAGAAAGTCATTACTCCCATGCAAAAAACAAAATGGCACGTTTTGAGTTTGTGAAAAGACATGTGGGAGACTCCCAAATTGTATGGAGGAAGGTGCTCTGGTCTGATGAGACTAAAATTTTACTTGTTGGCCATCAAAGAAAATGCTATGTCTGGTGCAGACCCAACACATCACATCACCCAAGGAGCACCATCCCCACCATGAAACATGGTGGTGGCAGCATCATGCTGTGGGGATGTTATTCAGCAGTCAGGACTGGGAAACTGGTCAGAGTTGAGGGAAAGATGGATGGTGCTAAATACAGGGATATTCTTGAGCAAATCCTGTACCACTCTGTGTGTGATTTGAGGCTAGGACGGAGGTTCACCTTCCAGCAGGACAATGACTCCAAACACACTGCTAAAGCAACATTTAAGTGGTTTAAGGAGAAACATGTAAATGTGATGGAATGGCCTAGTCAAAGCCCAGATCTCAATCCAATAGAAAATCTGTGGTCAGACTTAAAGATTGCTGTTCACAAGCGCAAACCATCCAACTTGAAGGAGCTGGAGCAGTTTTGCAAGGAGGAATGGGCAAAAATCCCAGTGGTAAGATGTGGCAAACTCATAGAGACTTATCCAAAGCGACTTGGAGCTGTGATAGCCGCAAAAGGTGGCTCTACAAAGTACTTTATTGGGGTGAATAGTTATGCACATTGATTTTTTTCTATTGTTTTGTCCTATTTGTTATTTGCTTCACAATAAAAAAAAAACATTTTCAAAGTTGTGGGCATGTTCTGTAAATTAAATGATGCAAATCCTCAAACAATCCATGTTAATTCCAGGTTATGAGGCAACAAAACACGAAAAATGCCAATGGGGGTGAATACTTTAGCAAGGCACTGTATTATGTACAGCATTGAATACAATAGAAAATAGCTTTTTTTTTTATTACTTCTCACTATTTTGTTTTTCATGTGCTTTGTTTGTTATTTCTTTCAACATCACAGAAAAAGAACTCATGTATAAGCTTTGTTTGCCTCCCAAAAAGAATGCATGTATTATTTTTGTTATCTTAACTTCTTGGCACTGGCCGCATGAAAATATGTGGCCTCTCGGCGGGTGGGCCTTGACACCGAGCGGCCGCATATTTGCATGCATTTGTGCAAATACACACAGAGGCAAAGAGTGCGTGCCTAACCCAGTTACTGGCCGGTAACAGAAAGCTCCCGATCCCAAGCAGCCAATCACGGCAGTCACATGATCATAAAACCCGCCCCGCCTCTCAGCATCCTAAACCTCTTAAAAGGCTGGGCTCCAAGGGGTAAAAAAGTACTCAGGTTTGACCTATGTTTTTTTTTCTTTACCTCTTACCTGTGACCCTGGGTTCTCTTCAAAATACATACTCACCTGTACAGCAAATACAGTGTTGTTCCACTGCAACCTGCTGTTCAGGCAGCAATCATCAGGTCCCACACTGCTATCTTATTTAGCTTCAGCTTTGCTGCCTCTTCGAGTTTCAGACAGTTAGCTATCAATGATGCACCAGGTCCACCTTCCCGCCTGCCCTGGCCTCTCTGTGTGAACGATCCTGCAACCCCCTGGAAAATGTGATGTTAGTATCCCAGGACACTGCAGGACCAGAAACATGTCATTTTGGTCTAGACCAGAATGGCGGCGGGGTTAGGGATGGGCCGAAATGTTCTAACCCAAACGGCGAACAACATTGAAGTCTATGGGAGCCAAACAGAAAAACCATGTGACATAGACGGTTGGCACCGCCCCTTGCCCTATATAAGAACTGTTAAAGCGCAGAGCGTGCAGATGGCAGGAGGCGGAGCATTTTTTTTCCTATTTTTTGGTGTTGTGATTGATGATGGATTTACATCGAGGGACACTATTTTATTAATATTAATTTTTTAATAAAGGACTTCTCAAAAAAACTGTTTCCTATGGTTCTTACCTTTTGACACTTTTTTGGTGAATGGGTAGGGGTACAAATTACCCGATACCCATTCACATGGGGGGGTGGGATCTGGGGGCCCCCTTGTCAAAGGGGGCTTTCAGATTCCGATAAGCCCCCCGTTCGCAGACCCCGACAACCACAGCCCAGGGTTTTTAGATAGAGGCCCTTGTCCGCATCAACAAAGCACCCACCCCCTATGTTGAGGGCATGTGGCCTGGTATGGTTCAGGAGGGGGGGCGCTCACTCGTCCCCTCCCCTTTCCTGACCTGCCGGGCTGCATGCTCTGATAAGGGTCTGGTATGGATTTTGGGGAGGACCCCATGCTGTTTTTTTAAAAATGTTGGCATGGCGTTCCCTTTCAAATCCAAACCAGACCTGAAGGGCTTGGTATGGACTGGGGTGGGGGACCCCATGCCATTTCTTTCTTTCTTTTTTTTTTCAGGCACTTTTTTATTTTATTTATTCAGCTGTCAGCGGGGAAACCCATTGACAGCTGATGACTCATCGGTTGTTAAGGACGCCACGGCCGACTTCCCAGCACCGCTCCTTAACAACCAGCTTACACTGCACCCAGATTGGGCAAAGCTTTAAGTGCATTGCAGGGTGTTCATCGGGGCGAACACCCAGCGAACAACCTTCGGCTGTTCGGCGAACCGCTTGCCCATCCATAGGGGGGGTGAAAGTAAAAAATAATAAACAAAACTTTAAAAAAAAAAACACAATTCTGTTTGGGAAGGGGGTGTGAAAGCAGAACAAAGTGACCGCACACCTCCGAGCCCCTGGCCGACGAGGACATAGGACCGGATAGCCGAGGAACGGATAGGCAGAGCTGCAGGAAGGAGAGCAGAGCGGCAGCGCGGCAGTAAGTAGGAAGACAGCAGCTGTGAGTGAGGAATGCGGCGAACGCTTACCCCGGACTCCTGGAGTGTGGCTGGAGAACCGCAGTTGAGGTAAAAGACATCCGATTTGCCTAACAGTTGCCAGTTTTTGTTATGAGGAGGAAGTGGTGGCTTTACCCCGGGTGAGTCTGGTTGTCTCCGCCTGAATAACGGGCATAACGCCCTGAGGAAAGCGTGGCTGTAACAGGTGATACGGGAACACGCAGCACACAGAACATAAGCATACTGTGTAACATACAGGGACTACAGGGCCTATAGTAGTATTAGAACGGGAGCTGAAACATATTGCAGACTGCTATGTAATTGGAATGACTCTAGGTTGTATTAACCCCCCTGCACAAACCTCATCGTATCAATCTGTAACTCTTCACTTGTGTTCTACTATAAAGAGGTGGTAAAGGAGGGCAAATTGGGCTTCTGTAGTGGAGGTCTGGAATTGTTTGACGAGTGGGACTGGACTGTGTGTATATTAGACGGATCTTATGCCAGTGTCAACGAGTGAGAGGGCAGTGGATAATACACATTGACTGACAACTCATTCGGGCAGATCTTCACCCCCTCTTCTCCCACTTCATAATAACCATCAGATGATTAGTGGATGTATAGGTGACTGCGATTAATAGTGAACTGGACTGCAGAAACCCCACCAGTTAGGAAATAGGGGGAAATGAGGGGTAAAGCTGGGAGAGGGGCTTCAGGGAATCCACCCAGAGTAAGCGCCAGCCCAGGGACCATAAAAAAATATATGACCCAAGAAGGGGTCAAAGAAAGCCCGAGGACATTATCAGGAACAAAAAACAAAGTAACTGAGAGCCCACAGAAGAACGGATCAAAGAAACAATTGGTAGTCTCAGACAACGCAGCAGGAGGAAGCCCAAAGCCACTAGACGAACCCATAATGGATACTCGACAAAAAAAACAGTTACCAACTAAGGACGAAATGGCGGAAATGTTTGCGAAACTGGAAGCGTCAATAAAAGGCGAAATCGCAACATTGCACGAAGGTATGAATCATCTACTGCAAAGGGTGGAGGTCACAGAAGATAGCTTGGCTACACAGGGAGAGGAGATCAAAAGAGATGTTATTGCCAGATTCCATAATTTCCAGGATAAAGAACAGATTAGGATATACATGAAAACTAGCCAACCTGTTAAATATGGGGAGTCCACCCTCCAAATCTTTCCTGATCTGGCAGTAGAGACCCTAGCTAGGAGAAGAACGTTAAAACCACTGCTAGAACAGATGAAGACGCATAATATTTAATATTCATGGGGTTTCCCGGCATGTCTAACGGGATGCAAAGAGGGAAGAACGGCAACCTTAAGGTTCCCAGAAGATACTCCTAAATTTTGTAAACATTTCGAACTACCAATAATAGAAATCCCTGGATGGTGGGAAAAACGGGCAAACTGAGAAAACGCAGAAGAAATGCAGACGTGGCAACCAGTTAACCAATCCAGACGATGATAAATTAAAATACTAAGGCGTGGAAATATGTAATTGAAGAAATTAGATCACTGTATGTTGATTAGCCACTAGACGAACCCATAATGGATACTCAACAAAAAAAACAGTTACCAACTAAGGACGAAATGGCGGAAATGTTTGCGAAACTGGAAGCGTCAATAAAAGGCGAAATCGTAACATTGCACAAAGGTATGAATCATCTACTGGAAAGGGTGGAGGTCACAGAAGATAGCTTGGCTACACAGGGAGAGGAGATCAAAAGGCTTAAAGCACAGATGGCCGAGATGCAAAAGGACCAAAGAAACCTATTGTATAAAATAGAGGACCAAGAAAATCAAAGTCGAGTTGGGTTGGGGCGAGGGTCTGGGAGGGTGAGGTGAGGGGGGGTACGGGGGAGGAGGGGGGAGGGCTTGGGTGGGAGAGGGTGGTGGGGGTGTGGGGGGGAAGGGGGGGTGGAGGGGGGAAGTGCACTTAAATAACAATAGGAAGAGCTTCCGAGTTAGCAGCTCCTGCCCACTACAAGGTTTAGCCACCCGAGAGTAAAAAAAAAAAAAAAAAAAAGATGTCTAGGTTAAACATTATATCCTACAATGTAAGGGGCCTGAACTCCCCCATAAAATGAGCCAATATACTAAGTGAGCTAAAATTCTTGAAAGCTGATGTTGCTATGCTCCAGGAGACACATCTATGTATAAGTAATTGTCAAAAAAATTACTCTAGGGACTTCCCAGTATGGTTCTATGGAGACTCCCCAATTAAAGGAGCAAAAGGAGTCGCCATTGGGTTTGCCAGAGGGTTAAGGTTTGAGCTGGAGGAGAGAAGGACCGACTCGGAAGGACGATATATCTTCCTGAAAGGTAAAATAAATGGATCAGCCTGTTCCCTGGCAAACATATATGGCCCAAACAAGAACACAACTAAATTTGTAATGGGAGTTTCGACCAAGTTCGAGGAGTTTAAGAGGGGGGGCCATAATAGCTGGGGACTTTAACCTGTGTCTGGATCCAGTGAAGGATAGTACGTCCCGTGTACGGGGGTCAGTTGGAGTTTGGGTGAATAAGTTAAAAAGGAAGCTGCACCTACTCCAGCTTGTGGATGTGTGGAGGATACAGCACAATAATCTTAGAGACTATACTTTCCACTCCCACATGCACGGGACGTATTCACGAATCGATTTCTTCCTGGTCGAACATAGATTACTGGAGGCGGTCTCCGATTCAAGCATAGACAGCATCACATTCTCAGACCATGCCCCGGTGAGTCTCTAATGGAAAATAGGGATACCCCAATCACAGGGTACTGGCTGGAGATTGAACGAGGAGCTCCTCCAAGACTAAGATGTAGAAAAGAGAATTAAAGAAGAACTAGACCTGTACTTTAAAATAAATGTACCAGGGGAGATATCTGAGGCCACAATTTGGGAGGCACATAAAGCCTACATCAGGGGCATATTCATGATGGTAGGATCAGAAAAAAAAAGGAGAAGGGCTAATGAGAAGAATGCCTTGTTAAAAATTATTCATGAGTTGGAGCAACACAAAACATCGGGAAATGGGGGGATATTGGCCAGATTATATAGGAGAAGGGAAGAGCTGAGGGATTTAACGGAGCAGGAAACACGTAAGGCTTTTAACCTAGTGAAAAAAGATAGATATATCAATGGGAATAAACCGGGGAAGCTATTAGCAAGGGCCCTAAAAAAAAGAAAAATAATAACTATGTCGAGAAAATTAGGACAAAGTCTGGGGAAATTAGACATAGAACATGTGATATAGCGAATATCTCCCAAGAATTCTATGGAGAGCTGTATGCTATTAATATAAAAAATGCACAAGAGGTGAAAGGAAGTAAAAGCGAGATAACTAAATTGTTTCTAAGGGAAGCGAGGCTACCCAGGATAACAGAGAGCGATAAAAGCATACTAGAGGCCCCTATTTCAGAGCTAGAGATCAAGAAAGCCATCCAGGAAATTCCAAATGGTAAAAGCACGGGGCCCGATGGGCTGACTGCTCTATATTATAAAAAATTTCAGGACCTCAGGATGTGTACGTACATGAATGGTATCAGGGAGAAATGGGAGATGAGGAAGGAAGCACTAAAGGCCAGTATTACCATAATCTGGAAAGAAGGAAAAGATAATACGCTATGCTCGAGCTATAGGCCCATATCACTCTTAAATGTCGATACGAAGTTATTCGCCAAAATCCTAGCCGACAGGATGAAACGGATAATCAATGGGATCATTCACCCAGACCAGGTGGGCTTTGTACCAGGTAGAGAGGGGAGGGATAATGCCATCAAAACACTACTGGTAGCCCAGAGAATTCAAGATAGTGGAGCCCCAGGTCTTCTCCTGTCAACTGACGCTGAAAAAGCCTTTGACAGGGTTGACTGGGGCTTCATATGGGATACTTTAGAGGAGATTGGTCTGGGTGATAGATTGCTTAGATGGATAAAAGCTTTATATTCACATCCTTCAGCACGAGTGAAGATAAATGGAACCCTGTCGGAACCATTTAGAATGCACAATGGTACAAGACAGGGGTGCCCTCTCTCCCCACTGTTGTTTGTGATTGCCTTGGAGCCCCTCTTGGCAAAGATAAGAACCAGCCCAGACATCAGGGGGGTAAAAACAGGTGAAGAAGTGTATAAACTAGCCGCCTTTGCGGACGCTGTATTGTTCTATATCACTCACCCGAAGATTTCTCTCCCAAATTTAGTAGCGATTCTAAAGGAGTATGGCAGACTGTCCAACTTTCGTGTTAATCAGGCCAAGTCAGAAACGTTAGATATTATAAAAGGCAGTGCGACTGATACGGCATATCAATCATCATTTCCATTTAAATGGGGGGCAAAAGAGCTCAACTACTTAGGTATTAAAATAACTACCACCAAGGAGTCATTATTCCAAGTAAATTTTATGCCACTTCTCAATGAAATCAAGACCGAACTTAATAGAATCCCACACACTCAACTCTCATGGGGAGGAAGAATCAACCTATTCAAGATGTCAATTATGCCAAAAATCATCTATAAAATGCAAATGTTACCAATCCCAATTCCTCAGATCTATTTTAATAAGTTACGCACTATTTTTCTAAGGTTCATATGGAGAGGGAGAAAATCTAGATTAAATTTAGCACAATTAATAAAGGACAAGAAGAGGGGGGGGCACCTGATATTAGAAAATATTATGTGGCGATCGCTCTAACACGATTATTAGACTGGGTAAAAAATAATGAAGAAAAACAATGGGTGAAAATAGAGAAAAAAATGAGTGAAGTAGATTTGGGTAAGATGGTTTGGATCCCACCACAGTATAGAAAATTGAGCACTGAAATAATGGACATCACAGAACATACACTTAATATTTGGGATAATTTGCACAAAAAGGAGCACTGGGAGTTTAATTCACCGTTAATTCCTTTAAAAAATACAGATTATTTTGCACCAGGGAAAGAAGATTTGTTTGGGAGGTGGATTCTGAAGGAGGATTTGCAACTAAAAGACGTCATGAAACAGGGAAAGATGTGTACAGTTGAAGAACTAAAAGCCAAAAGAATGGTTGGTAATAGACTCCTGGCAATATTGTCAGTTGAAACATTTTGTCGACTCACTCCCGCAACCAATCAGGTCGAAGGAGAACCTACTCCCCTTGGAGAAATTATGTGTTGAGAAAAAAGGGAGGGGGGGATATTTCTAAGACCTACAGAGCGCTCAACGAATTGGGAGGGGTGGGAGGTCCGAGATTTATATTTAAGTGGGAGGAAGAGCTGGGTATCAAGATTAGTGGACAGGAGGTGGGGTCGATTCTGAAAAGGGTGAATGCCACCTCAGTTAATAGTAAGCTCTCAGAAATGAATTATAAGATCCTCGCAAGGATGTATATTACCCCAGATAAAGCACACAGAATTCTGGAGGGAAGGTCGCAGTTATGTTGGAGAGGCTGCGGAGGAATTGGGACTATGGCGCATATATGGTGGCAGTGCCCGGTAATTGCAGAATTTTGGGGGGATATTAGGCAAATCATTAGTGAGATTTTAAAGATAGATATCCCCGTGGACCCTTGGGTGTATCTACATCATGGCAGAAAAATTCCCACAAAGGTATATCTGAAGTTGTTGCTACCTCACCTCTTAAATGCTGCCAAAAGTCTTATTCCTAGGTATTGGCAAGATAAAAGGAGACCTACGGTGCGGGAGTGGTTCGGCAAGATAAATGAGATTTATCGTCTTGAATACTTGAAGTATAGTGAACGGACAGAGATGGAAATCTTCGAGGAGATATGGAAGGAATGGGTTAATTTCAGGTATTCACTCCAAGCGGCAGAGCTGTGGGGAACATAGAAAGCTTCCCTGTCCGTAAATAGATAAACTAGATGAGTTACATCAATAGGTGTAAAAGTGAAATACAGGGTCCGGACTAAAACTGGAGATATGGGTGTAGGGGTAGGAGCTGGGAAGGAAAGGGTTACACGGGGGTTATAGTGGGGGGGAAGGGGGGGAAGGGGGAGGGATGGCCTTGGTCGGCCTAGGTGGGTCACTTGGGTAAAAAAAAATTTTAAGGGGACGTTTTTGCTCTTTTTTTGATATGTGTATATAAACAAGTGTAAAGGACTTACAACCCAGTGGAAAAAAGCCACAATGATGTGAATGCCTATTGGGACAAGCTTGAACTAAAAAGTTGATAACATGGTCCCTGAAAATACTTCGCTGAAGTGGCAAAAAAAAAAAAAAAAAAGTTGTGCAAACAGGGAGTTTGTTTATATGGTGGGTACATGGACTCATGGATACATCCTTTGGAACATATGTGACCTCATGATATACCTATTGCATATACAGCAACAGAGATCTGGTGGACCCCATATAGAAGTATACATGTTTTTTTTTTAATAACCTAATCTAACACTAGGAGAGAGTTGTAAAGTGTGTTTAAAAAGACATGAAATTTGGTGTTTAAGAGGATAAGCAATGGAGGGGGGGGGGCGGGGGGGGAATATGATATTATCTTCAGAATGGAGGTCTTTGTTAAGGTCAATAATATATGATTATGTGTTTTTTTTTTGTTTTTTTTTGTTTTTTTTTTTGGTGTTCACTTGTAGGGATGAGCTTCGTGTTCGAGTCGAACCCATGTTCGACTCGAACATCGGCTGTTCGGTCGTTCGCCGAATTGCGAACGATATGGGCCGTTCGCGCCAAATTCGTGTGGCGCGTCACGGCCCATAATTCACTGCGGCATCGCAGTGCATTGCTGGCTGATTATTGGCCAAGCATGCACTATGACCCGCATGCTTGGCCAATCACAGCGCCGTCAGTAGAGAGAGCTGTAATTGGCCAAAGCCAGGGTGGCTTTGGCCAATTATGGCTCAGGGGATTTAGTACACACCCCACACTATATAAGGCCGCCTGCACGGCGGCCCCGTGTAGTGTGTGTTCCGGTGTGCTGAGAGATAGAGAGAGAGAGAGACAGTGTCATTTGATTTGAGTTAGATAGATTAGGCAGAACAGTCAGTCAGTTAGCTGCACTTACAGTGTATTGTGTATATATATGCATCCCAGGTGTTGCATATATATATATACACTGTATTCAGTTTAGCTAGATCCGTTCCTGTTATCTTCTATCTAGACTATTTACATTTAGTGCAGTGTGTCCTGCTCACAGTGTTCAGCTAGATCCGTTCCTGCTATTTACATTCAGTGCAGTGCGTCCTGCTCACAGTGTTCAGCTAGATCCGTTCCTGGTATTTACATTTAGTGCAGTGCGTCCTGCTCACAGTGTTCAGCTAGATCCGTTCCTGCTATTTACATTCAGTGCAGTGCGTCCTGCTCACAGTGTTCAGCTAGATCCGTTCCTGGTATTTACATTTAGTGCAGTGCGTCCTGCTCACAGTGTTCAGCTAGATCCGTTCCTGCTATTTACATTCAGTGCAGTGCGTCCTGCTCACAGTGTTCAGCTAGATCCGTTCCTGCTATTTACATTCAGTGCAGTGCGTCCTGCTCACAGTGTTCAGCTAGATCCGTTCCTGGTATTTACATTTAGTGCAGTGCGTCCTGCTCACAGTGTTCAGCTACATCCGTTCCTGCTATTTACATTCAGTGCAGTGCGTCCTGCTCACAGTGTTCAGCTAGATCCGTTCCTGGTATTTACATTTAGTGCAGTGCGTCCTGCTCACAGTGTTCAGCTAGATCCGTTCCTGCTATTTACATTCAGTGCAGTGCGTCCTGCTCACAGTGTTCAGCTAGATCCGTTCCTGCTATTTACATTCAGTGCAGTGCGTCCTGCTCACAGTGTTCAGCTAGATCCGTTCCTGGTATTTACATTTAGTGCAGTGCGTCCTGCTCACAGTGTTCAGCTAGATCCGTTCCTGCTATTTACATTCAGTGCAGTGCGTCCTGCTCACAGTGTTCAGCTAGATCCGTTCCTGGTATTTACATTTAGTGCAGTGCGTCCTGCTCACAGTGTTCAGCTACATCCGTTCCTGCTATTTACATTCAGTGCAGTGCGTCCTGCTCACAGTGTTCAGCTAGATCCGTTCCTGCTATTTACATTCAGTGCAGTGCGTCCTGCTCACAGTGTTCAGCTAGATCCGTTCCTGGTATTTACATTTAGTGCAGTGCGTCCTGCTCACAGTGTTCAGCTAGATCCGTTCCTGCTATTTACATTCAGTGCAGTGCGTCCTGCTCACAGTGTTCAGCTAGATCCGTTCCTGGTATTTACATTTAGTGCAGTGCGTCCTGCTCACAGTGTTCAGCTACATCCGTTCCTGCTATTTACATTCAGTGCAGTGCGTCCTGCTCACAGTGTTCAGCTAGATCCGTTCCTGCTATTTACATTCAGTGCAGTGCGTCCTGCTCACAGTGTTCAGCTAGATCCGTTCCTGGTATTTACATTTAGTGCAGTGCGTCCTGCTCACAGTGTTCAGCTAGATCCGTTCCTGCTATTTACATTCAGTGCAGTGCGTCCTGCTCACAGTGTTCAGCTAGATCCGTTCCTGGTATTTACATTTAGTGCAGTGCGTCCTGCTCACAGTGTTCAGCTAGATCCGTTCCTGCTATTTACATTCAGTGCAGTGCGTCCTGCTCACAGTGTTCAGCTAGATCCGTTCCTGCTATTTACATTCAGTGCAGTGCGTCCTGCTCACAGTGTTCAGCTAGATCCGTTCCTGGTATTTACATTTAGTGCAGTGCGTCCTGCTCACAGTGTTCAGCTAGATCCGTTCCTGCTATTTACATTCAGTGCAGTGCGTCCTGCTCACAGTGTTCAGCTAGATCCGTTCCTGGTATTTACATTTAGTGCAGTGCGTCCTGCTCACAGTGTTCAGCTACATCCGTTCCTGCTATTTACATTCAGTGCAGTGCGTCCTGCTCACAGTGTTCAGCTAGATCCGTTCCTGCTATTTACATTCAGTGCAGTGCGTCCTGCTCACAGTGTTCAGCTAGATCCGTTCCTGGTATTTACATTTAGTGCAGTGCGTCCTGCTCACAGTGTTCAGCTAGATCCGTTCCTGCTATTTACATTCAGTGCAGTGCGTCCTGCTCACAGTGTTCAGCTAGATCCGTTCCTGGTATTTACATTTAGTGCAGTGCGTCCTGCTCACAGTGTTCAGCTACATCCGTTCCTGCTATTTACATTCAGTGCAGTGCGTCCTGCTCACAGTGTTCAGCTAGATCCGTTCCTGCTATTTACATTCAGTGCAGTGCGTCCTGCTCACAGTGTTCAGCTAGATCCGTTCCTGGTATTTACATTTAGTGCAGTGCGTCCTGCTCACAGTGTTCAGCTAGATCCGTTCCTGCTATTTACATTCAGTGCAGTGCGTCCTGCTCACAGTGTTCAGCTAGATCCGTTCCTGCTATATACATTTAGTGCAGTACGTCCTGCTCACAGTGTTCAGCTAGATCCGTTCCTGTTATCTTCCTACTGACAGGCAGGCTTGTCTGGTTACAGTATATAAAGCTACCTGAAGAAAATTACAGGTGTTCTTTTTGATCCTATTAGTACCACGGTCAGGCAGCTAGACTATTTACATTTAGTACAGTGTGTCCTGCTCACAGTGTTCAGCTAGATCCGTTCCTGTTATCTTCCTACTGACAGGCAGGCTTGTCTGGTTACAGTATATAAAGCTACCTTAAGAAAATTACAGGTGTTCTTTTTGATCCTATTAGTACCACGGTCAGGCAGCTAGACTATTTACATTTAGTACAGTGCGTCCTGCTCACAGTGTTCAGCTAGATCCGTTCCTGTTATCTTCCTACTGACAGGCAGGCTTGTCTGGTTACAGTATATAAAGCTACCTTAAGAAAATTACAGGTGTTCTATTTGATCCTATTAGTACCACGGTCAGGCAGCTAGACTATTTACATTTAGTACAGTGTGTCCTGCTCACAGTGTTCAGCTAGATCCGTTCCTGTTATCTTCCTACTGACAGGCAGGCTTGTCTGGTTACAGTATATAAAGCTACCTTAAGAAAATTACAGGTGTTCTATCCCAGCTTAGTGCAGCTACAGGCCATTAGTATGTCTGGAAGGCCAAGAAGGAGAGGCAGACAGTCACAAGCCAATAAGAGAGGGCAAGCAGGCTCTGTGTCTAGTGCTGGTCGTGGAGACGGTGCATCCTCATCAGCACGTGGCCATGGGACACGCTTGGCCTTTTTTTCGGCAGCTGGCCGTGTTGAGCCGCAACATGCGGAAGACTTGGTCGAGTGGATGACCAAGCCGTCCTCATCCTCCTCATCCTCTCTCACCCATGCCCAGGGTGCTTTGTCTGGCAAAGCAGCGACCTCTTCCCTCAGCTCAATGTCATCAGTGACTCCTTCCCTAGCTCCACCATGTCCTCATGAGGATTCCCTCGAACTGTTTGACCACAGTGTTGGGTACATGCTCCAGGAGGATGCCCAGCGTTTGGAAGGCTCTGATGATGATACTGAGCTCAATGAAGGCAGTAACATGAGCACAGACAGAGGGGGTGCCCAAGAAGGACAGCAATCTGGCAGTCATGCTCCCCCTGCTGCAGCATACTGCCAGGTTTGCTCCAGTGATGAGGAGGGAGGGGATGATGAGGTCACTGACTCAACGTGGGTGCCTGATAGGAGAGAGGAGGAGGAGGAGGAGGAGGAGGAGGTGGCACATCACCAACTAGGCAGGATGCCGTCCAGGGGCCAGCCTAAGGGCAGCACATTGACTGCATCACACCCCAAAGCTCCACATGTGCAGGGCGCTGCAGTCTCTGCGCGTTATTCAAAAAGTTCTTTGGTGTGGGCCTTTTTTGAGACGAGTGCATCAGATCGCACCGCTGCTATTTGCAACATATGTCTCAAGCGTATCTCGCGTGGCCAAAACATCTCCCGCTTGGGTACCACATGCTTGACCAGACATATGTTGACCTGCCATGCAGTTCGTTGGCAAGCGTATCTAAAAGACCCACACCAAAGAACAAAGACGATCTCTCCTTGCTCCTCATCAGCTGAGATTTCCAACCCCACTAGACCTTCAGTCCTCTCTGAGACCTGCAGTGAGAGGAATGAAGGTGTAGAATTAGGTGTGTCACAGCCAAGTACTTGTGGGCAATCTGCTTTTGGTACACCGACGTCAGATTGTACCAGGCAAATTTCCCTGCCCCAGCTGCTGCACCGCCGAAAGAAGTTTGCTCCCAGCCATCCACATGCCCAGCGGTTGAATGCTAGCTTGGCAAAATTGCTAGCACTTCAACTGCTGCCTTTTCAGTTGGTAGACTCTGCCCCCTTCCGTGAGTTTGTGGAATGTGCGGTTCCTCAGTGGCAGGTACCCAAACGCCACTTTTTCTCACGGAAGGCGATTCCGGCTCTCTACCGGCATGTGGAAGGCAATGTCCATGCCTCGCTGGACAGGGCGGTCAGCGGTAAGGTGCATATTACCGCTGACTCATGGTCCAGCAGGCATGGACAGGGACGTTACTTAAGTTTCACGGCGCATTGGGTGACTCTGCTGGCAGCTGGGAAGGATGCAGGACAAGGTGCAGTAGTGTTGGAGGTTGTTCCGCCACCACGCCTCCAAAATGCTGATTGTGACACACCTCTCTCCTCCACCCCCTCCTCTTCTTCTTCCTCCATGGCCTCTTCCTCGGAACCAGCGGTGCTCCGTAGGCGTTCAAGGGGCTACGCAAGTACGCAGGCCAAAAGATGCCATGCGGTGCTTGAGCTGGTGTGCTTGGGGGACAGGAGCCACACTGGGGCAGAGGTTCTGTCAGCTCTGCAGGGGCAGGTTCAGAGGTGGTTGACGCCACGCCAACTTAAGGCAGGAATGGTGGTTTGCGACAATGGCACCAACCTCCTCTCTGCCCTCCGACAGGGACAACTGACCCATGTGCCCTGTTTGGCTCACGTCCTTAACTTGGTGGTGCAGCGGTTCTTGGGCAGGTACCCGGGCTTACAGGATGTCCTGAGGCAGGCCAGGAAAGTCTCTGTGCATTTCCGCCGGTCATATAATGCCAGTGCTCGGCTGACGGACCTCCAAAAGGAGTTTAACCTGCCCAAGAACCGCCTAATCTGTGACATGCCCACCAGGTGGAACTCGACGTTGGCCATGCTGCAGCGGCTGCACACGCAGCAGAGGGCCATCAATGAGTACCTGTGCGACTATGGCACCAGGACAGGGTCAGGGGACCTTGGTTTTTTTTCCCCACGCCAGTGGGCCATGATCAGGGATGCATGCACTGTCCTGTCACCATTCGAGGAGGCCACGAGGATGGTGAGCACTGACAGTGCATGCATCAGTGACACTGTCCCCCTTGTCCACCTGTTGGAGCACACGCTGCGTGGAATAATGGACAGGGCACTTGAGGCAGAACAGAGGCAGGAAGAGGAGGACTTCCTTAGCTCTCAAGGCCCCCTTTATCCAGACAGTGTTCCTGCGTGCCCGCCGATCACATAGGAAGAGGACGAGGAGGAGGAGGAGGAGGAGGAGGAAGATTGTGTCAGTATGGAGGTGGAGCCTGGCACTCAGCATCAGCAGTCTTTAAGGGATCAGTCCCAAGGAACACATGGACTTGTACGTGGCTGGGAGGAGGTGGCTGCGGACGTTGTTGTCCTTAGTGACCCAGAGGACTCCGGACCGAATGCCTCAGCAAACCTACGCTGCATGGCCTCCCTGATCCTGCAAAGCCTGCGTAAGGATCCTCGTATTCGTGGTATCAAGGAGAAGGACCAATACTGGCTGGCAACCCTCCTTGATCCACGTTACAAGGGTAAGGTTGCGGACCTTATCTTGCCATCGCAGAGGGAGCAGAGGATGAAACATCTTCGGGAGGCCTTGCAGAAAGGTCTGTGCAACGCGTTCCCAGAGACTGGGAGGTTACAAACTCCTGTTTCTGGACAACGTGTTGCTGAGGCTTCGGTCAGTCAAAGAAGGAGCGGTGGAGAAGGTGGCCGTCTGACCGATGCGTTCAGACAATTTTTTGGTCCGCAGCCCCAAGGTATGATCGGTTCCAGCAACCATCGCCAGCGTCTGTTTTACATGGTGCAGGAATACCTAGGGGCAAGATCAGACTTGGACACCTTTCCCACCGAAAATCCTCTGGGTTACTGGGTCTTGAGGATGGATCACTGGCCAGAGCTTGCACAGTATGCAATTGAGCTACTGGCCTGTCCTGCATCCAGCGTTCTTTCGGAACGCACATTCAGTGCTGCTGGAGGCGTGGTAACCGATCACAGGGTGCGTCTGTCCACCGACTCGGTCGATCGGCTGACCTTCATAAAAATGAATCAGTCTTGGATCACCACCAGCTACCAAGCACCTGATGCAGATGTAACCGAATAATTTTTTTTGAAATCTCAGATCCCTTCAAAGACTGCCTATGCTGATGCTGAGTGACTATCCCTGAGTAATTATCCTCTTCCTCCTCAATCATCATGCTGATAGCTTGTAAGAACATTTTTGGTTCTGGGCGCCACCACCAGTGCCTAAGGCACAATTTTTCAGCCCCTGTTTAACAGGGGCGTGTAATTACAATTTTTGATGCAATACTTTGCAGCAGGGCTCGTTCCTGCATTCCAACTAGAGTGTCTGTGAGGGGTTGCAGTGTTGTGGCACCAGCACCAGTGCCTAAGACCCAATTTTTCAGCCCCTGTCTAACAGGGGCGTGTAATTACAATTTTTGATGCAATACTTTGCAGCAGGGCTTGTTCCTGCGTTTCAACTAGAGTGTCTGTGAGGGGTTGCAGTGTTGTGGCACCAGCACCAGTGCCTAAGACCCAATTTTTCTGCCCCTGTCTAACAGGGGCGTGTAATTACAATTTTTGATGCAATACTTTGCAGCAGGGCTCGTTCCTGCGTTCCAACTAGAGTGTCTGTGAGGGGTTGCAGTGTTGTGGCACCAGCACCAGTGCCTAAGGCCCAATTTTTCTGCCCCTGTCTAACAGGGGCGTGTAATTACAATTTTTGATGCAATACTTTGCAGCAGGGCTCGTTCCTGCGTTCCAACTAGAGTGTCTGTGAGGGGTTGCAGTGTTGTGGCACCAGCACCAGTGCCTAAGGCCTAATTTTTCAGCTCCTGTTCAACAGGGGCATGTAATTACAATTCTTGATCTAATATTTCACAGCAGGGCCCTGTGAGGGCTTACAGTGTTTTGGCCACAGCAACACCTAAGGCCCAAATTTCTGCTGAGTATATAGGGCAGGACCCTACTTTCAAACATCTAACTTACAAACGACTCCTACTTGCAAACGGAAGGAGACAACAGGAAGTGAGATGAAATCTACCCCTAAGGAAGGGAAATTCTCTCCTGTAAGAGTTAATATGGGAAAACAATTTCTCCTTTCCACTGATGCTTTCCAATCCTTGTTCCACAAAAAAACCCAAATTTTCAAAAAACATTTTTCATTGGGACAAAAAAGTGAGGTGAAATCTTCTGAAGAGGAGGAAAGACGCAAAACAAATGTCACAGGGGTGATAACCCTTCCCTATGTTTTCCAAAAAGCTTAGAAAAGATTTTTTGGCTGGAGCTAAACACATTAAAAATGTTCAAAATTACAAACAGATTCTACTTAACAACAAACCTACAGTCCCTGTCTTGTTTGCACCGCCTGTATACTGCTGTTCAGAGTATATAGGGACCTTTCCTTATTTTAATTTGGGTGCGGGGTTCCCCTTAATATCCATACAAGACCCAAAGGGCCTGGTAATGGACTGGGGGGTACCCATGCCGTTTGTCTCACTGATTTTCATCCATATTGCCATGACCCGACATGACATTAAACCCGCAAGCAGTTTTAAATGAGATTTTTTCCTTTAAAAATGACATTTGGTGCAGGGACTGTTCTAAACATGGGAAACACGCGTCACTTTACAGGCATACTATAGACACCCCCCAGGTACGATATTTAAAGGAATATTTCACTTTTTTTTTTTTACTTTAAGCATCATTAAAATCACTGCTCCCGAAAAAACGGCCGTTTTTAAAAGTTTTTTTTGCATTGATTCATGTCCCCTGGGGTAGGACCCGGGTCCCCAAACCCTTTTTAGGACAATACCATGCAAATTAGCCTTTAAAATGAGCACTTTTGATTTCGAACGTTCGAGTCCCATAGACGTCAATGGGGTTCTAACGTTCGTGCGAACTTGCGGTCCGTTCGCGGGTTCTGGTGCGAACCGAACCGGGGGGTGTTCGGCTCATCCCTATTCACTTGTATTTGGAGTCTACATCCACAGTTAGTTGCGCAAACAAGAAATATGTTCATATGTGTATATGTGTGTACATGGGCTCATGTATGCATGCTTTGGAACATATGTGACTTCATGATATACCTATTGCATATACAACAACAGAGATCTGGTGGATCTCATATAAGAATATACACATGGGATGTGTATATGAGCACGTGCTCTTTACACACAGTTGGTGTTAGACAGCACGGATTCATTTATTTATTTATACATACTTCTGTGATCAGGTATGTTTTGGCACACTTATGTATATATGTATATACATATATATTTCTCACAGTCAGTTGTGCAAACGGGGACTGTGTTTATAAGTGTGTGTACGTGGGCTCATGTATACATCCTTTGGAACATATGTGACTTCTTGATATATCTATTGCATATACAACAACAGAAGATCTGGTGGATTCCATATAAGAGTATACATATATATTTTTTAGTAATTTAATCCGACATAAAGAGAGAATTGTAAAGATGGAGGATAAAAACACCCTGTGTCCCACAAGTGTTTAAAAAGACATGATGTCTGGTGTTTAAGAGGATAAGTAATGGAGGGTAGGGACGGGGTGGGAATATGATATTATTTTCAGAATGGAGGTGTTTGTTAAAGAGGAGGGCCAGTAAAAAGAAAAAAAAAAATTAAAAGTCAGCAGCTACAAATACTGTAGCTGCTGACTTTTAATTGGACACTTACCTGTCCCAGGGTCCAGCAATGCGGAGGATCGAAGCCCCGCTCGTCTCCCCCTCCGTTCAGTGGCACCGGCCTTGCAACTGTGGGCGCAGGGCTGTGGCTTCACAGCCTAGCACCCACTGTGCATGCGCGAGCGGCGGCGCGCGCCGTGATTGGCCGCTCAGTCACCTGGGACCTGTAATGGGTCCCAAATGATTGACAGGAGGGAGGGAGCAGAGCTGAGCCCTTCCTGTGCCGAGGGGGAAGTGATGTCACCAGCCCAGGCACTGGAAGAGGCAGACTACGAGGGACCCCTAGCAACAGGCATTTAGAGGTAAGTAAAAAAAAAAATATCCAGATTTTTTTTTAATTTTTTTTTTAGGCACAATCATGACTTTTTTTTTTAGGGTGGAACACCACTTTAAGGTGAATAACATATGAATAGGTGGCTTTTTTTTTCTCTCTTCCTCTCCTCCTTTCTTCCCTGCTCCTTCTCCCCCTTTTTCCTTGCATTTATAGGGGAAAAGGGGGGGGGGTTACCCCGCATAGTGTGTATGAGTAAGAGGGATGATAGGGAAGGTCTCTATAGAGGGGACAAATAGCCGGATGCAGTTATAAATAAAGGGAAATATATTATGATGCCCGGGTGGAGGAATATATACTAATGCGTGGGAGTATGGGTATGGGTCGCCCAGTAGGCCAGGTCCGATATAAGGGACTTGATATCCTGCGGTGTAGCAGGAAGGTGGAGAGTTCTAGGGGGGGGAGACACCCCCTCTCAGAGTTCTTTATCGTTTAGTACATATTCCCTAAGGTGGAATATTGGGGTGGAGGAGAGTGGGTGGGAGGGGAGGGAGGGATGGTGTTGGGGGGGGGTTATTTCTCTTTTTGGAATTCTTTCCTTTTTTTTTTTTCTTTCACCCCCCCGGGGACACCTGCTGGGAGCAAAGAGACACTCTAGCTACTGGATGATTATATTGGGCAATAGTATTAATGGATATGGCAGCCCCAATAAAGGTGATATCATATAACATGAGAGGTTTATGTTCACCACAAAAAAGGGGTCATCTTTGGCAGGAACTACGCCACCTTAGGGGTGACGTGGTTTTCTTGCAGGAGACGCACTTCGTGAAGGATTCCATTCCAAACATGCCCGTGCATGTGTTTAACCAGTGGTTTCATGCACCATCCTTGATTGCGAGAGCAAGGGGGGTAACCATAACCTTTAGAAAGACATGTCCAATGGTTGTAATAGACTCACAAATAGACCCAGAGGGTCGCTTCCTGTTTGTAAAGGGAAGACTACACGGCTTCTGCTATACATTTGCCTCAATATATGCGCCAAACACCGGACAGTCAACTTCCTTGTAAAGACTCTGAAGCTGTTGGAGGAATTCAGGGAGAACCTTTTGATGCTGGGGGGAGATTTTAACCTTACCCTAGATTCAAAGATAGATACGTCAACGGGCAAAACTCACATAACTTTTAAAGCGTTAAAGCATCTAAAACAGCTCTTACGTTCCTTTCACTTGGTTGATGGATGGCGTGTAACACATTATGGGAAAAGGGATTATAGTTATTATTCCAAAATACACGATACTTATTCTCGCCTAGATTTTTTTTGGTGGACCAGTTCTATCTTGGAAGGACCCGTTCTTTCACTATAGAACCAATAACAATTTCAGACCATGCTCCGATTACTGTGACTTTCCTTCCAATTTCTGCAGGCCACCTAGAACGAACTTGGCGGTTGAATAAATCTTTACTGGACGATAATAAAGTGGTGGAGGCTTTATCTTGTAAGATAAAAACATATTTTGAAACAAATATGCCTGGAGAAGTTTCAGAGAAGGCTGTTTGGGAAGCCCACAAATCTGTGATTAGGGGGGAACTGATAGCACACGGGTCACGGATTAAAAAAGAGAAAGAAAAAGAAATAGTAGATTTATTGAAAGAGATTAATGAATTAGAAATCAAACATAAAAGACACTTGGACCCAGCAGATTCCCAACAATTGGAGGACTTGAGACATAACTTAGCACAATACCTAGACCGCAAAGCTAAAAACAAGCATAGATACTATGCGCATCGGTTTTATGAGCAGAGCAATAAATGTGGTCGGCTACTTGCTAGACAGCTTAAAAAACAGCAAGAATCCAGGCATGTGCATAGCCTAACAGTCCAAAATAAAAAGATAGTGGAATCTCAAGCCATTGCGGCAGAATTTCACAAATTTTATAAGGCTTTATATAATATTCATACTGTTTCGCCGAATGCGACAGGAGAACAGCGTAAATTAGAAATTTGAGAGTATATAGAAAATTCAGCGCTACCCTCGCTGCTGCCCACGGTAATCGAGGAATTAGATAAACCAATTCCTATTAATGAATTAAATAAAGTAATATCGAGTCTGCCAAAAGGTAAAAGTCCAGGACCAGATGGGCTCACCAATTCATATTATAAGAAATTTATTACCAGATTAGGAGGCCCGTTATGTAGCTACTTTAATTCAATTAATGCCTCCAATCCATTACCTCCAGAGGCCTTGTTGGCATACATAACGATACTTCCTAAACCAGGGAAAGATACTCAGCAGTGCGCGAACTACAGACCCATCTCCTTGTTAAACTCAGACACTAAGGTTTTAGCAAAAATTTTGGCTCTTCGGTTACAGGATCATATAGTGAAACTAGTTCACTCTGATCAGACGGGATTTATGAAGGGCTGTGAGGCCAGAGATAATACCATTCGGGCAATACACACCCTTCATTGGATGCAACACAGCACTGACAAGGCCCCAAGAGTGATATTGTCAATGGATGCCGAAAAGGCGTTTGACAGGGTGAACTGGGGATTTATGATGGAGATGCTTTAGGGGGATGGGTCTGGGGGAATGCATGATGGGCTGGGTTGCAGCATTATATGCGACACAGAGAGTTAAAGTAAATGGCACACTGTTGGATTATTTCCAAATACGTAATGGCACAAGACAAGGGTGTCCATTATCCCCGCTGTTGTTCGCTATGATATTAGAACCATTTCTTTGCAAAGTGAGGGGAAACATTGAAATTCAGGGGGTACGGGTTGGATCAGTTGAATATAAAGTCTCGGCATATGCCGACGACTTATTATTCTATCTTTCATCACCACAGACATCACTACCGGCTTTGATGGCAGAGGTCTCTAAGTTCGGAGACTTATCTAACTTCAAAATAAATTTTGAAAAGTCTGTACTGTTACCTAGTCATGTCCCCCTAGGGATGAAACCGATTTTGCAAAATTCTTATTCCTTTATTTGGAACAAAAACTCGTTGGCATATTTGGTAATACATATCACAGCAGATCCTTAACTACTATATGATTTAAACTATGGTTCCTTAATGAAGGGGGTAATGCAGAAATGGAGGGGCCGGTTATTAACGTGGTTTGGAAGGGTCAGCGCCATAAAGATGAGTGTACTACCCAAAATAATTTATCTTTTCCACACAGTGCCAATTACACTCCCACAAAGTTTTTTTAAAACCTTACGTAAGGCCTTCACAGCATTTGTATGGAGTGATAAACATCCCAGATTGGCGTATGATGTTTTGCGTAGAGGCAAATTGGAAGGAGGAATGGGACTACCAGATGTAGCTTTATATTATAGAGCAATGTCTTTTGTGCGGATCCTGAACTGGTGCCATGACTCCGCAAAGAAAATATGGGTCTCCATAGAGCAGATAATGGCAGGCAGGAAGCTGGCCGGAATCCCGTGGATTCCGAGTACAGACAGGGGCCTCTCAAAATGAACGTCACCATTAACAAAGAGCACACTCTTAATTTGGGATAAATTAAATCAATCAGGAGACTATGCTCCTCGGATATCCCCTCTGACCCCATTGGAGGGGTACCCATGGTTTCTTCCAGGGGAGGAGGTGGGATTTTTTGGAGCCTGGGGGAGGGATGGGGATACGACATGTGGCAAATTTGCCCCTCATGGAACATTAACCCCCCTGCGAGATTTGACATCGAAAATGGGGAGGATACCTATGGAGGAGTGGAGATACCATCAATTGGGGTGCTTTTTCCAGGGTCTGAAACCAGAGAGTTCTCTTACTGCTTTTGAATCCATGTGTGTAAATATACCCACTGAAAGACACTTGATGTCACAGATGTATAGATTGTTACTCGCGACACAAAATCAAACAGTTCCATACTTTATTAGAGAATGGGAAGGAGAACTAGGTCATAATCTTACCACAGCACAAATTAAGAAACTATTTATTTGACGCACTCTACGTCTATAAGCTCTCAGATTCAAGAAATGTCATATACATTTTTGACTAGGTGGTATTGGACCCCAGTTAAGATAGCAAAGAGGTTCCCGATGACAGACGCCAAATGTTGGAGAGGATGCGGACAGGAAGGCATCTTTCTCCACCTATGGTGGTCTTGCCCTAAGATTAAAGTGTTCTGGGAAGCAATCGCTTCTTGGGTTGAAAGGTTAACCCCCGGACCAATAGAAGTGACACCCTGGAACTTTTTGTTTCATGGAACTTCAATGTCTGTTAGAGCTTATAAGAATAGTGTTATTCCACACTTATTAAATGCTGCCAAATCATTAATACCTAGGCTATGGGAACAAACTAGAAGTCCAACCTTGGCGGACTGGAAGAAAGAGGTTAACTGAATAATAGAGGCCGAAGGATGGGTGCATTCAGCAAAAGACGAAAACATTGAAACATGGGAAGGATGGGTGCGCTGCTGGAAAGAGATTAGATAGAACAACGTTGTAAAGAGCAGTGTGGTCTCTGGGTTCGATCGTGGGTGTCCCGGGGGGGGGGGGATATAATATATATTTTTTTCACCTCTTCTCCCTTATTAGTTTTTTTCACCTTTCACCTGGGGTTGAATATGGGGAAGGGATAAGAGGTGTAAGAGGTGGGGAAATGGGAAGGGATAGAACATTTAGGGAAGAAGGGGGGCACAGAAGAGAAGGGATAGTTTGAACAGATATAGTAAAGGGAAGAGGGCATATTTACTCACTGATTATGAAGGATGTATGGCTCATAGAAGCCTCATATAGTTCTCTCTATTTTTTGGGGGGGGATATTAAAGTTGACGCTTAAGAGTGTTTTGAATTGGCTTAGTAGCCTCCTAAACAGAATTTTTTTGTACAGGCTGAGGGTTTTTTTATTTTTTTCTCTATCACAAGGACGGAATGACTTTTCAATTTTGTGGATTTGGAAGGGAAGTGTGGAGCACAATGGAAACACTATATCTAGAGGAAGAGATGAGACGAGTGGGGGAGGGAGCACTACTGGTGTAGTGGTGGGAGAAATAAGGAAGGGGGAAGGTGTTTAAATTTTATTGGGTTTTTTTTTTTTGTGCTTGAAAGGGGGAAGAATTGTTAAGAATTGTTAATTGTTAAGATAAATGTGTCTATTTGGATAAACTTGAATATTGTAGATTCAAAGTATAAAGTAATGTATATAATGGAAAATAAATAAAAAATTTGATAATAAAAAAAAAAATGTTCGATGTGAGCTTGTTGTCGGAAATTCCAACCATGTGTAGGCTTCATCGGACATTTGTTGTCTGAATTTCCGACAACAAAAATTTGAGAGCTGGATCTCAAATTTTCAGACAACAAATCCTGTTGTCGTTGATTCCAGTCGTGTGTACACAATTCCATGCATGCTCGGAATCAAGCAGAAGAGCTGCACTGGCTATTAAACTTAATTTTTCTCGGCTCGTCGTACGTCTTGTTCGTCACCGCATTCTTGGTGATCGGAATTTCCGACAACATTTGTTGTGACTCTGTGTATACAAGACAACTTTGAGCCAACATCCGTCGGAAATAAATCCAGGATTTTGTTGTTGCAATGTCCGATCGTCTGTACGTGGCATAATAGTAAGTCATGTTCTTAGACTTTGTATACTTCGGCCTAAAGCTTTGTGAAAGGTGCAATAAAGTAAGGTTACCTGTGTCTTTATATTGTAAAATAGTGCTTTGGAGGGGTGTACCAAGACTGGGATGTTCCACTCTGCAGATAAATTCAATTCCCTTCTCTGACAGATCAGACCTCTTGTAGGATAAATCTGCTGTAGAAGAAAAGGTTCCGTTCTCTGTCCTGTCTGATGAGATTTTTGGAATATTGTATTTTTCAGAACTGGTGATTTCCACTAATTCCTGACGGCCCATCTTCTTCTCAAACCATTTCACAACCAGAGCGTCCGGGAAGTAGTCTGACACCCGGCACCGTAAGAGAACCTCGTCACCTTGAAAGACGCTCTCTATGGGGGTGGCCTGAAACTTTGGGTGCCAGGGAAGATCTATTAATGGGAATAAAGTGGAGACACTTTAGAATTCATGTGCAGAAAATTGTCTATGAAGACCTATCAGATTTATTTCTTTCATATTTCATGGCAGGATACATTGTGATACAATTTGAATTCATTCAAGTTTTTTACACAACTCATTGTCACTTACCAACTTATTACAACACATATCATCAAAGTACAGGGAAATATTTTCTCTGCACATCTAAGAATTTTTTTTTGTTTTTATTTTACCATCACCACGTCCATAGATACATAGGCTAATATCGATGTGGCTCATAGCAGGGGTCCTGTGCGTCCCCTTTCACCGTTTCAGGTCCGATCTCAGCCAGAATTTTTGGCTGAATTTGGACACTGAAGCAGACCAAAAGGCGCACAGGACCCCTGTGCAAGTTTGCACCGGGGATATGTGAACCGGCTCCATAGAGTTTCGGTCAAAATCTCCTGCTATTGCGAACTGGATGTGGAGAATTCACATCCAATTCGCAATAGTGTGAACCCAGCCTAAAGGTCTGGTTTTGTATATATGCTGGCTGGCTTTTTTATGGATATGTTTGAATATTGGCCATTTAGACTTAGTACTAGGGATGAGCTTCGTGTTCGAGTCGAACCCATGTTCGACTCGAACATCGGCTGTTCGGTCGTTCGCCGAATTGCGAACGATATGGGCCGTTTGCGCCAAATTCGTGTGGCGCGTCACGGCCTATAATTCACTGCGGCATCGCAGTGCATTGCTTGCTGATGATTGGCCAAGCATGCACTATAACCCGCATGCTTGGCCAATCACAGCGCCGCCTGAACAGAGAGCTGTAATTGGCCAAAGCCAAGGAGGCTTTGGCCAATTATGGCTCAGGGGATTTAGTACACGCCCCACACTATATAAGGCCGCCTGCACGGCGGCCCTGTGCAGTGTGTTCCGGTGTGCTGAGAGATAGACAGAGAGAGAGACAGTGTCATTTCATTTGAGTTAGCTAGATTAGGCAGGACAGTCAGTCAGTTAGCTGCACTTAAAGTGTATTGTGTATATATATATGCATCCCAGGTGTTGCATATATATATATATATACACTGTATTCAGTTTAGCTAGATCCGTTCCTGTTATCTTCTAGACTATTTACATTTAGTGCAGTGCGTCCTGCTCACAGTGTTCAGCTAGATCCGTTCCTGTTATCTTCCTACTGACAGGCAGGCTTGTCTTGTTACAGTATTTACAGCTACCTAAAGAAAATTACTGGTGTTCTTTTGATCCTATTAGTACCACGGTCAGGCAGCTAGACTATTTACATTTAGTACAGTGCGTCCTGCTCACAGTGTTCAGCTAGATCCGTTCCTGTTATCTTCCTACTGACAGGCAGGCTTGTCTTGTTACAGTATATAAAGCTACCTGAAGAAAATTTCTGGTGTTCTTTTGATCCTATTAGTACCACGGTCAGGCAGCTAGACTATTTACATTTAGTGCAGTGCGTCCTGCTCACAGTGTTCAGCTAGATCCGTTCCTGTTATCTTCTTACTGACAGGCAGGCTTGTCTTGTTACAGTATATAAAGCTACCTGAAGAAAATTACTGGTGTTCTTTTGATCCTATTAGTACTACGGTCAGGCAGCTAGACTATTTACAGTTAGTGCAGTGCGTCCTGCTCACAGTGTTCAGCTAGATCCGTTCCTGTTATCTTCCTACTGACAGGCAGGCTTGTCTTGTTACAGTATATAAAGCTACCTGAAGTAAATTACTGGTGTTCTTTTGATCCTATTAGTACCACGGTCAGGCAGCTAGACTATTTACAGTTAGTGCAGTGCGTTGTGCTCACAGTGTTCAGCTAAACCTACAAGTTAGTGGGGTGCATCCACCTCACAGTGTTCAGCTAAAGCTACCTGTAGAAGGTTGGTGGTGTTCTCATACTACAGGCAGGCAGTTGATTTTGCTAGCTGCAGTATCAGTACATATATATATATATATATATATATATATATATATATATATATATATATATCCCAGCTTACTGCAGCTACAGGCCATTAGTTTGTCTGGAAGGCCAAGAAGGAGAGGCAGACAGTCACAAGCCAATAAGAGAGGGCAAGCAGACTCTGTGTCTAGTGCTGGTCGTGGAGACGGTGCATCCTCATCAGCACGTGGCCATGGGACATGCTTGGCCTTTTTTTCGGCAGCTGGCCGTGTTGAGCCGCAACATGCAGAAGACTTGGTCGAGTGGATGACCAAGCCGTCCTCATCCTCCTCATCCTCTCTCACCCATGCCCAGGGTGCTTTGTCGCAAAGCAGCGGCCTCTTCCCTCGGCTCAATGTCATCAGTGACTCCTTCCCTAGCTCCACCATGTCCTCCTGAGGAGTCCCTCGAACTGTTTGACCACAGTGTTGGGTACATGCTCCAGGAGGATGCCCAGCGTTTGGAAGGCTCTGATGATGATACTGAGCTGGATGAAGGCAGTAACATGAGCACGGACAGAGGGGGTGCCCAAGAAGGACAGCAATCTGGCAGTCATGCTCCCCCTGCTGCAGCATACTCCCAGGTTTGCTCCAGTGATGAGGAGGGAGGGGATGATGAGGTCACTGACTCAACGTGGGTGCCTGATAGGAGAGAGGAGGAGGAGGAGGAGGAGGCGGCACATCACCAACGAGGCAGGATGCCCTCCAGGGGCCAGCCTAAGGGCAGCACATTGACTGCATCACACCCCAAAGCTCCACATGTGCAGGGCGCTGCAGTCTCTGCGCGTTATTCAAAAAGTTCTTTGGTGTGGGCCTTTTTTGAGACGAGTGCATCAGATCGCACCACTGCTATTTGCAACATATGTCTCAAGCGTATCTCACGTGGCCAAAACATCTCCCGCTTGGGTACCACATGCTTGACCAGACATATGTTGACCTGCCATGCAGTTAGTTGGCAAGTGTATCTAAAAGACCCACACCAAAGAACAAAGAGGACCTCTCCTTGCTCCTCATCAGCTGAGATTTCCAACCCCACTAGACCTCCAGTCCTCTCTGAGACCTGCACTGAGAGGAATGAAGGTGTAGAATTAGGTGTGTCACAGCCAAGTACTTGTGGGCAATCTGCTTTTGGTACACTGACGTCAGATTGTACCAGGCAAATTTCCCTGCCCCAGCTGCTGCACCGCCGAAAGAAGTTTGCTCCCAGCCATCCACATGCCCAGCGGTTGAATGCTAGCTTGGCAAAATTGCTAGCACTTCAACTGCTGCCTTTTCAGTTGGTAGACTCTGCCCCCTTCCGTGAGTTTGTGGAATGTGCGGTTCCTCAGTGGCAGGTACCCAAACGCCACTTTTTCTCACGGAAGGCCATTCCGGCTCTCTACCGGCATGTGGAAGGCAATGTCCATGCCTCGCTGGACAGGGCGGTCAGTGGTAAGGTGCATATTACCACTGACTCATGGTCCAGCAGGCATGGACAGGGACGTTACCTAAGTTTCACTGCGCATTGGGTGACTCTGCTGGCAGCTGGGAAGGATGCAGGACAAGGTGCAGTAGTGTTGGAGGTTGTTCCGCCACCACGCCTCCAAAATGATAATGATTGTGACACACCTCTCTCCTCCACCCCCTCCTCTTCTTCTTCCTCCATGGCCTCTTCCTCGGAACCAGCGGTGCTCCGTAGTCGTTCAAGGGGCTACGCAAGTACGCAGGCCAAAAGATGCCATGCGGTGCTTGAGCTGGTGTGCTTGGGGGGACAGGAGCCACACTGGGGCAGAGGTTCTGTCAGCTCTGCAGGGGCAGGTTCAGAGGTGGTTGACGCCACGCCAACTTAAGGCAGGAATGGTGGTTTGCGACAATGGCACCAACCTCCTCTCTGCCCTCCGACAGGGACAAATGACCCATGTGCCCTGTTTGGCTCACGTCCTTAACTTGGTGGTGCAGTGGTTCTTGGGCAGGTACCCGGGCTTACGGGATGTCCTGAGGCAGGCCAGGAAAGTCTGTGTGCATTTCCGCCGGTCATATAATGCCAGTGCTCGGCTGACGGACCTCCAAAAGGAGTTTAACCTGCCCAAGAACCGCCTAATCCGTGACATGCCCACCAGGTGGAACTCAACGTTGGCCATGCTGCAGCGGCTGCACACGCAGCAGAGGGCCATCAATGAGTACCTGTGCGCCTATGGCACCAGGACAGGGTCAGGGGAGCTTGGTTTTTTTTCCCCACGCCAGTGGGCCATGATCAGGGATGCATGCACTGTCCTGTCACCATTCGAGGAGGCCACGAGGATGGTGAGCAGTGACAGTGCATGCATCAGTGACACTGTCCCCCTTGTCCACCTGTTGGAGCACACACTGCGTGGAATAATGGACAGGGCACTTGAGGCAGAACAGAGGCAGGAAGAGGAGGACTTCCTTAGCTCTCAAGGCCCCCTTTATCCAGACAGTGTTCCTGCGTGCCCGCCGATCACACAGGAAGAGGACGAGGAGGAGGAGGAGGAGGAAGATTGTGTCAGTATGGAGGTGGAGCCTGGCACTCAGCATCAGCAGCAGTCTTTAAGGGATCAGTCCCAAGAAACACATGGACTTGTACGTGGCTGGGAGGAGGTGGCTGTGGACGTTGTCGTCCTTAGTGACCCAGAGGAATCCGGACCGAATGCCTCAGCAAACCTACGCTGCATGGCCTCCCTGATCCTGCAAAGCCTGCATAAGGATCCTCGTATTCGTGGTATCAAGGAGAAGGACCAATACTGGCTGGCAACCCTCCTTGATCCAGGTTACAAGGGTAAGGTTGCGGACCTTATCTTGCCATCGCAGAGGGAGCAGAGGATGAAACATCTTCGGGAGGCCTTGCAGAAAGGTCTGTGCAACGCGTTCCCAGAGACTGGGAGGTTACAAACTCCTGTTTCTGGACAACGTGTTGCTGAGGCTTCGGTCAGTCAAAGAAGGAGCGGTGGAGAAGGTGGCCGTCTGACCGATGCGTTCAGACAATTTTTTGGTCCGCAGCCCCAAGGTATGATCAGTTCCAGCAACCATCGCCAGCGTCTGTTTTACATGGTGCAGGAATACCTAGGGGCAAGATCAGACTTGGACACCTTTCCCACCGAAAATCCTCTGGGTTACTGGGTCTTGAGGATGGATCACTGGCCAGAGCTTGCACAGTATGCAATTGAGCTACTGGCCTGTCCTGCATCCAGCGTTCTTTCGGAACGCACATTCAGTGCTGCTGGAGGCGTGGTAACCGATCACAGGGTGCGTCTGTCCACCGACTCGGTCGATCGACTGACCTTCATAAAAATGAATCAGTCTTGGATCACCACCAGCTACCAAGCACCTGATGCTGATGTAACCGAATAATTTTTTTTGAAATCTCAAATCCCTTCAAAGACTGCCTATGCTGATGCTGAGTGACTATCCCTGAGTAATTATCCTCTTCCTCCTCAATCATCACGCTGATAGCTTGTAAGAACATTTTTGGTTCTGGGCGCCACCACCAGTGCCTAAGGCACAATTTTTCAGCCCCTGGCGTGTAATTACAATTTTTGATGTAATACTTTGCAGCAGGGCTCGTTCCTGCATTCCAACTAGAGTGTCTGTGAGGGGTTGCAGTGTTGTGGCACTAGCACCAGTGCCTAAGGCCCAATTTTTCTGCCCCTGTCTAACAGGGGCGTGTAATTACAATTTTTGATGCAATACTTTGCAGCAGGGCTCGTTCCTGCGTTCCAACTAGAGTATCTGTGAGGGGTTGCAGTGTTGTGGTACCAGCACCAGTGCCTAAGGCCTAATTTTTCAGCTCCTGTTCAACAGCGGCATGTAATTACAATTCTTAATCTAATATTTCACAGCAGGGCCCTGTGAGGGCTTACAGTGTTGTGGCCACAGCAACACCTAAGGCCCAAATTTCTGCTGAGTATATAGGGCAGGACCCTACTTTCAAACATCTAACTTACAAACGACTCCTACTTGCAAACGGAAGGAGACAACAGGAAGTGAGATGAAATCTACCCCTAGGAAGGGAAATTCTCTCCTGTAAGAATTAATATGGGAAAAAGAATTCTCCTTTCCACTGATGCTTTCCAATCCTTGTTCCACAAAAAAAAACAAATTTTCAAAAAACATTTTTCATTGGGACAAAAAGTGAGGTGAAATCTTCTGAAGAGGAGGAAAGACAGCAAAACAAATGTCACAGGGGTGATAACCCTTCCCTATGTTTTCCAAAAAGCTTAAAAAAGATTTTTTGGCTGGAGCTAAACACGTTAAAAATGTACCCGTACAAAATTACAAAGAGATTCTACTTAACAACAAACCTACAGTCCCTGTCTTGTTTGCACCGCCTGTATACTGCTGTTCAGAGTATATAGGGCCTGGTGGCCCCACACCGTTCCTTATTTTAATTTGGGTGCGGGGTTCCCCTTAATATCCATACAAGACCCAAAGGGCCTGGTAATGGACTGGGGGGTACCCATGCCGTTTATCTCACTGATTTTCATCCATATTGCCATGACCCGACATTACATTAAACCCGCAAGCAGTTTTAAATGAGATTTTTTCCTTTGAAAATGACATTTGGTGCAGGGACTGTTCTAAACACGGGAAACACGCGTCACTTTACAGGCATACTATAGACACCCCCCAGGTACGATATTTAAAGGAATATTTCACTTTTTTTTTTTTTACTTTAAGCATCATTAAAATCACTGCTCCCGAAAAAACGGCCGTTTTTAAAAGTTTTTTTTGCATTGATACATGTCCCCTGGGGTAGGACCCGGGTCCCCAAACCCTTTTTAGGTCAATACCATGCAAATTAGCCTTTAAAATGAGCACTTTTGATTTCGAACGTTTGAGTCCCATAGACGTCAATGGGGTTCTAACGTTCGTGCGAACTTTCGGTCCGTTCGCAGGTTCTGGTGCGAACCGAACCGGGGGGGGTGTTCGGCTCATCCCTACTTAGTACTAGGGATGAGCCCGATGTTTGAGTCGAACAGCGAACATTATGGGGCGTTCATGGCAAATTCGAGCACTGCAGAATGCCCAATAATGCACGGCAAGATTGTGCAAATCGTTAAAGTCTATGGGACACAAACATGAAAAACCAAAAGTGCTAATTTTAAAGGCTTATATGCAAGTTATTGCCCTAAAAAGTGTTTGGGGACCCGGGTCCTGCCCCAGGGGACATGTATCATTGCAAAAAAAGTTTTAAAAATGGCCGTTTTTTTCAGGAGCAGTGATTTTAAAAATGCTTAAAGTGAAACAATAAAAATGAAATATTCCTTTAAATATCGTGCCTGGGGGTCTCCTTAGTCTGCCTGTTAAATCTACACCAGGCCCTTCAGGTCTGATATGGATATTAAGGGGAACCCCGCACCAAAATGTAAAAAAAAAATGGCGTGGGGGTCCCCCAAAATCCATACCAGACCCTTACCTGAGCATGCAACCTGGCAGGCTGCAGGAAAAGGGGGGGGCATGATAGAGTGCCCCCCTCCTGAACCGTACCAGGCCACATGCCCTCAACATGTCTCAAACACCTTGTCTCCATGTTGACCCTTGCTCGGTGCTTGTGGGGGTCTGCGGGCAGGGGGGGCTTATCAGAATCTGGAAGCCCCCTTTACCAAGGGGACCCCCAGATCCCTGTCCCCTATGTGAATGAGTATTGGGTACATTGTACTCCCTACTCATTCTCCAAAAAAAGTGTCAAAAAAGTAAAAATGACAAGAGACAGTTTTTGAGAAGTCCTTTATTTTTTTTAAAAAGTGTCCCGCAAAAGTCCATTCATCTTCAATCACAACGTCCAAGAAAAAAAAAACGAAAAACGCCGCCTCTGTTTTTTTTAACTTTTTTGGTGAATGTATATGGGTACAATGTACCCGATACCCATTCACATAGGGGGGGCGGGTTCTGGGGGCGGTGGGATTCCGATAAGCCCCCTGCCCACAGACCCCCACAAACACCGAGCCAGGGTTATGGGGAAGAGGCTCTTGTCCCCATCAACATGGAGACAAGGTGTTTTGGGGGGACCCCAAAGCACCCTCCTATGTTGAGGGCATGTGGCCTAGTATGGTTCAGGAGGGGGGAGGCGCTCTCTTGTCTCCCCTTTTCCTGTGGCCTGCCAGGTTGCGTGCTTGGATAAAGGTCTAGTATGGATTGGGGGGGCCACGCCTTTTTTTTTGGCATAGTAAAACACATCACAAAGATACGCTACTTTACAGGCAGACTAAGGAGACCCCCCCAGGCACGATATTTAAAGGAATATTTCATTTTTATTGTTTCACTTTAAGCATTATTAAAATCACTGCTCCTGAAAAAACTTACATTTTTAAAACTTATTTTGCATTGATACATGTTCCCTGGGGCAGTACCCGGGTCTCCAAACACTTTTTATGGCAATAACTTGCATATAAGCTTTTAAAAATAGCACTTTTGGTTTTTCACTTTCGTGACTCATATGCCCCGTACACACGGTCGGACATTGATCGGACATTCTGACAACAAAATCCTAGGATTTTTTTCCGACGGATGTTGGCTCAAACTTGTCTTGCATACACACGGACACACAAAGTTGTTGGAAAATCCAATCATTCTGAACGCGGTGACGTAAAACGCGTACGTCGGGACTATAAACAGGGCAGTAGCCAATAGCTTTCATCTCTTTATTTATTCTGAGCATGCGTGGCACTTTGATTTGTGTACACACAATCGGAATTTCCGACAACGGATTTTGTTGTCAGAAAATTTTATAGCCTGCTCTCAAACTTTGTGTGTCGGAAAATCCGATGGAAAATGTGTGATGGAGCCTACACACGGTCGGAATTTCCGACAACAATGTCCTATCACACATTTTCTGTCAGAAAATCCGACCGTGTGTACAGGGCATTAGACTTTAATGGTGTCCGCGTGTTCGAACAAATTTTTGGCCTGTTCGCATGTTCTGCTGAGAACCGAACCGGGGGGTGTTCGGCTCATCCCTACTTAGTATATGTGAGCACATGTATTTTTCAATAAAAGATACCCAGCGGTATTTTACCAGTGTTTTCCTTGCATTTACATTATTGAAATTGTGTTTTTTGAAGTTATGTTATAGCAAGTTTTTGTCTATTGTGTATATACATTTTTTATATACACATTTATTGAGTTATTTGCTGTGTGCGTGTGTATATATATTTATTATTTTCATATCTGAATTGTATGCTAAAGTGATATTAAAGTATAGTTTTCATATCCATATGATCCACATGATCCATATTTGACCAATGTAACTATGTATATACCATACGTGGCTGATGCCCCTGGAAGCTGGAAATCACTGTATAGACACTGCTACTCCACTACTTTCTGTATCCCATGATGAGTGGCCGGCCTGATACATTCTAAACACTGGAGGTTGGCTGCTCAACACGGGCGCCTTTCAGTGCATACTTTGCATTTTCTGAATGTAAGAAAAGTATTCTCTGATTGGATGAGGTGGAGCGCTTGACATTACCAGCCCGGCCTTCCACCTCAGAGAACACTTTGCATTGCATTTTCTGAATGGCGCCTGTGCTGATTGGCTGACTTCCTGTGTTCACGGTGCATCGGGGCAGTCGCATGGCAAGTTGAGCAAGTTGAGATCACTGAAGTGTACTACAGTGGTTATCAGCTTTCGGGGTCATTAGCCAGGTATGTCATATACACACTGTAGTTACATTGGTCCAATCTGGACCAGTGTTACTAAAAATATACCATACCTGGAATTCTTTTCCAAAGCAGCTAACAGGAAAGCATCACATGAAACTTGTGGCTATACGGTAATAAGAAGGTGGTAGCTCTGATATTCCTTGTCCTAATTCCTTACCTTTTACAGACAGTTCCCGGAATTCTGGGCCCTCCATAGATTCATGTCTCCATGTCACCATGACTTTAAATTCGGGATCTTTGAATAACTCCCCAGGAACTGTACTTTTACTCTCCAGATTAAATGTGTTGCCATAATTGCTCATATTTTCCTTGGATTGGACCTTTTGAGATTTTGCATTTTTAGAGGTCCAGCTGATCTCCATCTTTTCTGGATAAAAACTTTGCAAGGTAGCTGACAGCTCTACTTCTCCCTGGTGAGAAAGTGTTGACTTTACCGGCTCATTGAACTTGGGTTTGGCTGTAGAACAAAGTAATGAGTTTAGTTCAACTCAAGATGACAAAAAGAAGCAACACTTGTAACATCTCCAGGACAGGGTTTAGGGAAGATTACTGCCCAGGAGAACCAATTTTTAAGGTGATCAATATCTAGTGTACTAGTAAATACTAATGCCTAGTACACATGATCAGAAAAATCGGACCAAAAAATACAGTTTTCGAAGCGATTGTATGATAATCTGATCATTAGTACACAGCTTTCGAGAGCTGATCATGACAGTTCATGCAAAATTATCCGAAGGGACCAACACAAAAATTTTTGTCGTATGATGCTAGAACGTATGATTTTTTTTTTGATCAGTACAGTATTCGTCCAAAAAAAAAAATCAGAAGTAGACATGTGCGGTTCGTTTTTTTTGTTTTGTTTTTGGGAAATTCGGATTTATCGGAATCTCTGAATTACAATAGTAAAGAATTTGAATTATACGAATCCAAAATAACAAATCAAAATTTCAGACGAAATTCAAATTATTATTATTATTATTATTATTATAATACAGGATTTATGTAGCGCCAACAGTCTGCGCAGCGCTTTACAACATGAGGGCAGACAGTACAGTTACAATGCAATTCAATAAAGGAGGAATGAGAGAGCCCTGCTTGTTAGAGCTTACAATCTAGGAGAATTCTAATAGTTTTCTAAATTAATTTGAATGGTTTTCAAATCGAATTCCCTAAGAGAATAAAATAGAATAGAAAATAAAGGAATAGAATAGAAAATAATATAATAGAATATAATAGAAAATAAAAGAATATAATAGAGCAAAACAGAAGAGAATACAAAATAAAAGAATAGACAAAAAATAGAATAGAAAAAAGGGGCAGAATAAAAAATAAAAGAATAGAGTAAAATAGATGAAAATTGAATAGAAAATTCCAGGCTGCAGAGGAAGTCCCCACCCCTTGCATACATGTGGCTGCGGGGCGGGGAAAGCCTCTGGAATAACTTGGGTGGCTTTGCACCCATCGCCACCAGCCCTCCTCAACGATCCAAGGGAAGTTGAGAGAGGCGGCAGGGATCAGGGCCACTGCACCTTCCCTGCACCACTCTGCATATAAAACTTCCTAAAACTCCAGCCCTCCTGCCACTCCAGCCCTACTGACACCCCCAATACTATACCCTCCTGACACCCCAGCCCTCCTGACCTCCCCAATACCATACTCTCCAGACACCCCAGCCCTCCTGATCCCCCCCAATACCATATCATCCTGACACCCCAGCCCTCCGGATATCTCCCCAATACCATACCCTCCTGACACCACAGCCCTCCTGACCCCCCAATACCATACCCTCCTGACACCCCAGCCCTCCTGACCCCACCAATACTATAGCCTCTTGTTCCCCCATCCCTCCTGACCCCACCAATACCATACCCTCCAAACACCCCAGCCCTCCTGATCCCCCCCCAATACCATATCATCCTGACACCCCAGCCCTCCTGACCCCACCAATACTATATCCTCCTGACACCCCAGCCCTCCTGACCCCACCAATACCATGCCCTCCTGACACCCCAGCCCTCCTGTTTCCCCCCAATAACATACCCTCCTGACTTTCCAGCCCTCCTAAGCCCTCCCAATACCATACACTCCTGTCCCCCCAGTGCAATGCCCTCTTAAGACCCCAGACCTCCTGATCCCCCTGTACTGTGACCTCCATATCTCCCAGTACCATACTCTCCTGACCCCCTCTCCCCAGTACCTTTCCCCCTGACCCCCTATACCTTGCTCTGTTGACCTCCCTGTACCATGCCCTCCTGACGCCTACCATACATACATTCATACTGTTCGTTGCCCTACATCCTACTGACTTCTGTCCGCTGCCCTACATCCTACCGACCTCTGACCGCTGCCCTACCTCCTACTGACCTCTGTAATCCGCCCTACCTACTACCGACCTCTGTACACCGCCCTACATGCTACTGACCTCTGTACACTGCTCTACATACTACTGACCTCTGTACACTGCTCTACATACTATTGACTTCTGTACACTGCTGTACATACTACTGACCTCTGTACACTGCTCTATATACTACCAACCTCTGTACACTGCCCTACATACTACTGACCTCTGTACACTGCCCTACATACTACTGATCTCTGTACACTGCCCTACATACTACTGACCTCTGTACACTGCTCTACATACTTCTGACCCCTGTACACTGCCCTACATATTACAGACATCTGTACATTTCCCTACATACTACTGACCTCTGTACACTGCTCTACATACTACTGACCTCTGTACACTGCTCTACATACTACTGACCTCTGTACACTGCTATATATACTACTGACCTCTGTACACTGCCCTACATACTACTGACCTCTGTACACTGCTATATATACTACTGACCTCTGTACACTGCCCTACATACTACTGACCTCTGTACACTGCCCTACATATTACTGATCTCTGTACACTGCCCTACATACTACTGACCTCTGTACACTGCCCTACATACTACTGATCTCTGTACAGTGCTCTACATACTACTGACCTCTGTACACTGCACTACATCCTACTGACCTCTGTACACTGCCCTACATACTACTGACCTCTGTGCACTGCTGTACATACTACTGATACTGCCCTACATACTATTGATATCTGTACACTGCCCTACATCCTACTGACCCCTGTACACTGCCCTACATACTACTGATATCTGTACACTGCCCTACATACTACTAACCTCTGTACACTGCCCTACATACTACTGACCTCTGTACACTGCCCTACATACTACTGATCCCTGTACACTACCCTACATACTACTGATATCTGTACACTACTCTACACACTACCATAGAACAAAACGAATAGCAGGGCGCTGAGGTCAGTATCAAATTATAAACAATTTATTAAAATAAGCAGCACACTTACATTGAAGTTAGCAGGAAAAAGCATGGATAGGGAACACCTGAGACCAAGCAGCTGTGATCAGTGTGAGGCTGTAAGCATCACTGAGCAAACAGAGACCGAGGATGACAAGAAGCCAGCCAGCCCAAAGTATGGATATTAGCGAAGGCATTCTAGGCTGCACACGAGGGTGACAGCTGTCAAAATGCCTGGTGGATGTCAGGAGAGGGGGTGTGCATGATGCGTTTTAAGGGACCTGCCCTCTTCTTTAAATATTTGAAGAAGAGGGCAAGTCCCTGGAAACGCATTTTGCATTTTGAGAGTGGGTAGAGTAGGAATAGGTGTGTGGCATGCGCTTCAGAGGAGAGATACAGCGCCAATTTGGATTGTCCTAAGAGATTCTAGATACTAGAATGAATACAATATTAATTAACAGGTCAGTAACTGAACATTATTCCTATATTACTTTATAGAGAAAGAGAGACAGTTAGAATGGTGATATGATTCTGTCATCAGAAGGTAAAGGAGGCAATGGAGAGATCAAACTTCTTGAGAGACTATGGCAGTGATCTGCGGTAAAGGTATGAAGAAGTAGACATGTGCGGTTCGTTTCGCTCTATATTGAAATTCAGACACATTTTTTTTTGGGGGGGGGGGGGGAATTCAGATGTATCTGAATTTCTGAATTACAATAGTACCGAATTTTAACGAATTCGAAATAACGAAAAAAAAAAAATTCTGCCGAAATTTGAATCGGTTTAGAATAGTTTTTGAATACTTTTCGAATTCAAATCGTTTTCAAATTCGAATTTGAAACATTTTCGAATAGTTTTCAAATTCAAAACATTTCGAAATTTAATTAGTTTTCCAATTTCCAAAGAGAATACAATAGAATAGGAAGGAATAAAAGGAATAGAATAGAAAAATAAATTATAGAAAAGAATATAACAGAAAATATAACAGAAAATAAAAGAATAGAATATAATAGAGTAAAACAGAACAAAACAGAATAGAAAATAAAATAAAACTAAGAATAGACTAGAATATAATAGAAACTAATAGAATAAAATAACATAGAAAGAATATAACCATCTTCTGAAATTTGAATTTCAAATAGTATAAATTTGAATTTGAATACATAAGAAAATAATAAGAAAATAATAGAATAGAAAAAAAAAATAATAAAATAGAATAGACTATAATAGAATAGAAAAGAATATAATTAAAAAAAACAATAGAATAGAAAAAAATATAACCATTTCCCAAAATTCAAATAGAATCAATTAGAATTTTAATAGAATAGAAAATAATAGATTAGAATAGAATAGAAAATAACAGAACAGTATAGAAAAAAACAAATAACATACTAGAATAGAGTAGAATAGAAAGAATATAACCATCTTGAAAAATTCGAATTTCGAATAGAATACATTTTAGTAGAAAAGAATGGAATAAAAGAGAATAGAAAATAAAATCAGAGAAGAAAAGAATAGAATAAACAAATATAAAAAAACAATAGAATAGAATAGAATTGAAAGAATATAACCATTTCCCAAAATTCAAATATCAATTCGAAATTGAATAGAATACTATTGTTTTATTTTCTATTCTATTCTACTCTATTCTTTTCTATTCTATTCAAATTCAAATTGATTCTTTTTGAATTTTGGAAAATGGTTATATTTCTATTCTATTGTTTTTTTTAAATTCTATTCTTTTCTATTCTATTTGAATTTCCGAAGATGGTTATAATCTTTCTATTTAATTCTATTTTTTTTCTTTTCTATTCTATTCCATTCTATGCTGTCCTTTTATTTTCTATCGTATTCTGTTCTGTTTCACTCTTATATTATATTCTATCAGCCAGTTATTGTGGTGTTCATGATCGCTCACGTGATCTGTATGCCACCCCTGATCACTCCCCTCTTAATTGGGAGGGCATTATACACCTGAGCTCTTGGCTCATTAAGATATAAAGGTCAGTGTAAAACCATACATACTTTGTTTGGCTCTGAAGAAGAGGGTTTGACCCTCGAAACACGTAAGCCTTTGGACACTACGAGGGCTTTCCATACCTCTAGCTGAGTACTGTGGACCTGGAGGTAGTCTTGTCTGCATCCTTTTATATGCCTATGCTTGTCATGCATTTGTAAGTAGAATACCTTTTATATTTAAAAAGAAATCATTATTTTGGTAATGCACTAGGTCGGTGCGCCCTTCTTTTATTGTTTCTAGGGACAGGTACCCCACCTGGTAGGGATAGAACTAGCAGCAGGGAAAGGTTCCTGAAGAGGAGGGAAACTGAAGAACTTACAACTTCTCTGGATATCTTCCTGCTTGGGCATGAGATGACCAGTCTGCATTCTGCCTCCTAACAGGCGCTGTCAGTTTGGCTGAAACCTGCTCTCTACACACAGGTGGACCTGTGAGTGTTCCTGGTTGGGCTGACTTCCAAACGGATTGTTTGTGGACCAGCATTGCATTATTTCAATACAAGTTCTTCCATCTCGCTTGGACTGTGTTATTGTCGCTGCACCATGCTGAACCCACGCACACACACTCTATCCTAAACTTCAAAAAGGTTTGGCTTTAACTGTTTAGCCTTCATTTTTTAAGTTCAGATTTGAATCTGATTGTTTGTTTAAGAGTAGTACAGACTGTTTTCATCTATATAGCCTTATAACTAAGGATTCTTCCTCCACAGATTAGAAGATGAAGAATATGGAAAGGTTCTGGAGACTAGAGAAACTATGACAAGCCTGGGAGCAATGATTTATCTTATAACGTAGGTTAGCTGTGCTATAGTTGTTCGCATTAGGATAAAATGTTGCATTATTTACCTAAAATGGACTTAGGATCATAGGTTTTCTCCATCACTTTTTTATTATCAGAAATCCTGCAGGTCACAGTGGTCCCCAGATGTCTGGATATAGAAGGAATGAAGGTCAGCTTTGTGGTTACATCATGGAGTTTTCCTTTCTTCTGACTGACAATGTTCCTTGTTACTTCGTGCTCCCTGGACATTAAAGGTTCTTCCTCCTCCTTATCTTTGGATGGATTCTCAGTGACCTCAAACTTTGTGCCATCCTTACACAGAATAACCCAGGTCACTTGGGCATCCCCAGTACAGTTTGAAGCTTTGCAAGACAACACGGTCTTCACACCATCAATCCACACAGGACTCTCAATGTCACTCAATGAAAACTTCTGAGAACCTGTTTGAAATGTAATATTTTTGTGAGGAATTTAAATATACACCCTTTGCAAAGTGCGCAGAACATTACTAAAGCTGACTTATTGCAACTGACATGGGATTTGGACTTTGATTTATCACTTATATTTTCTTGGAAGGGTTTTTACATATAAGTGATAAATCAAAGAAAACCCTTTCTTTAAATAGTGAGCTTGGATAACCTCATGAGCTGCAAACATGAACTTATTAATAGACATGTGCACTGACAAAAAATTTGTTAATTTTCGTTTCATTCATTTTTTTGCTTTTTTCGGAAATTCGGAATTCAGAAATTCGGAAATCCGAAAATTTTGAAATTTTGAAATTTTGAGTTTCCGAATCTTCAAATTTCCGAATTTTAAATTTTGAAATTTCGAATTTCCGAAATTTCACATTTTCGAACTTTGTATTTTGAAATTTTGAAAATTCGGAAATTCAAAAATCAGAAAATTCAAAAATCTGATAAATAGAAAGAAAATCAGTAAAATTCAAAGTAATAACTAATAACTATTAAAATATAGGTATAGGAATTGCCTTTCAAATTTGGCTGTTTGTGAACATAACGAATACAAATTCATCTGAAGTTACGAATTATCCGAAATAATGAATGCTGCATCTAAACAAATGAAATGGAACAAATTAATAATTAATAATAAAAAGGTTTTATTATTATTATTGTTATTTATTATTATTAGATCATTATGTTCCATTCGTTTAGATACGGCATTCAAAACTCTTTACGTTCACTAACAGCCAAATTTGAAAGGAAATAATAAATACCTATAGTTTAATATTTATTATGAGTTAGTTATTATTTCAGATTTTCGGGTTTTCGAATTTTCAGATTTTCATTCTTTTGAATTTTCATTCTTATTTTTGGATTTTCGAATTTCCAAATTTGTGAATTTTCAAATTTATGAAAATTTCGAATTTTCGAGTTTCCTAATTTTGAATTTCCGAACTTCCGAATTTCCGAAATTTCGAATTTCTGAAATTTTCCAATTTCCAAATCTCCAATTTCCCAGACTTTAACCTTTTGATAATGTAACTAAGAGGAGCCATAGACACTAGTGTGCACTTCATAGTGTATCATTTATAATGTGCAGTGAGTACATCTGAAGCTGAAGAAGAGTAAAGAAGCACAGTCTATCTAAGCAATCATTTACATTAAAACACAAAGTAAACACGGTACCACTCACCTGCTTTCCTCTTATAACAATAATATACAGCAGCAATCAGTGCGACTAGAATTAGCAGTCCAATAATACATCCCACAATTGCGCCTACATTGGTTTCGTTGTCATTTTTTCCCCCTGAAAATAGTGAGAGATTAATAATCGCAAAACTTATATAAATACCATATTATCCTCTATCCTCCAAACTTTGGTCTATCATGAAGTAAGTCAAGTGAAATGAAAATTACAGCATTGCAAAATTGAGAGATGATGCTTGCAAAGCTACACAGGCAGGGAAGGGTGCAAACAGCAATTTTCTCCCTGATTGTCTGAATGCTTGTTGTCACATTCGCACAATGACCACTTAGTGAGCCGTTTCTAAGTAGAACAGAATTTTTCAAATGTTCAATGTGGCTCATATGTCCCAGTGCAGGGCACACATGGTAAGTGTTGATGACACCCAATTAGTGTTTTTTACCGTGGATACATTTTTCAGGCATTTTGCTAATGTACACTATCTTACCAAACTCGCTCATCCATGTCTTTATGGACCTTGCTTTGTACACTGGTGAGCAGTCATGTTGGAACAGGAAGGGGCCATCTCCAAACTATTTCTACAAAGTTGGGACCATGAAATTATCCAAAATCTCTTGGTATGCTGACGCCTTAAGAGTTCCCTTCATTGGAACTAAGAGGCCAAGCCCAACCCCTGAAAAACAACCCCACATCATAAACCCCCCCACCAAATGATTTGGACCAGTGCACAAAGCAAGGTCCATAAAGACATGGATGAGCGAGTTTGAGGAGGAGGAACTTGACTGGCCTGCACAGAGTTCTGACCTCAGCCCGATAGAACACCTTTGGGATGAATTAGAGCGGAAACTGCGAGCCAGGCCTTCTCATCCAAAATCAGTGCCTGACCTCATAAATGCACTTCTGGAAGAATGGTCAAACATTCCCATAGACACACTCCTAAACCTTGTGGACAGCCTTCCCAGAAGAGTTGAAGCTGTTATAGCTGAAAAGAGTGGGCCAACTCAATATTGAACCCCACGGACCAATACCCTGTACACACGGTCGGATTTTCCGACGGAAAATGTGTGATAGGACCTTGTTGTCGGAAATTCCGACCATGTGTGGGCTCCATCACACATTTTCCATGGAAATTCCCAACACACAAAGTTTGAGAGCAGGCTATAAAATTTTCCGACAACAAAATCCGTTGTCGGAAATTCCGATCGTGTGTACACAAATCCGACGCACAAAGTGTCACGCATGCTCAGAATAAATAAAGAAATGAAAGCTATTGTATACTGCCCCGTTTATAGTCCTGACATACGTGTTTTACGTCACCGCGTTCAGAATGATTGGATTTTCCGACAACTTTGTGTAACCGTGTGTATGCAAGACAAGTTTGAGCCAACATGCGTCGGAAAAAATCCTAGGATTTTGTTGTCAGAATGTCCGATCAATGTCCGACCGTGTGTAGGGGGCATAAGACTGGGATGACATTAAAGTTCATGTGCGTGTAAAGGCAGGTTTCCCAATATTTTTGGTAAGATAGTGTATATAGCCCAGTTGAAGTGCATGGACTAAAGAAAAGGACATTGTTTTCAATAGGAATTGTTCACACTAATGATTCCATTGCAGGGGATTGGCAAAAGTTCTTCAAGGCCGTGCTTTGGGTTCATTGACCTGACTTTGGCCATCGAAGTAATAAAAATTCTATCAATGCAGGATATATGGTGTACTGTAAATTAACCCTTCATTTGCCTACTGAGTGAACATAGAATTCCCTGCCTGCACAAACTTATTAAACATATATCATATAATTCGATATGTTTTAAAATGGCTAGAACAGCCTTTCTCAACCTATTTAACATGGAGCAACCGTTTAAATTACTTTTGAGGCTCAGGGAACCCTTGGTAATAATTACTATATCAAAAGTTCACAGTGATGGTCACTTAGAAGAATGTGGTCTTTGGGAAGATCCCTCCCCCTTACAGATAGCTAAAAAGATTATTGTTGATATTGTTTACTCATCTGAGAAGCAGAGTTTACTGATTGTTTAAGGAACCCTGGCGCCGGAAGGAAGATCACTTCCCACCTCCCTACCTGCAATCTTCTGGGACATGTCACAAGTCTCAGAAGATTGCCTGGTCATTCACAGCACACAGCGCGGCTCGCGCATGCACAGTGCGTGCCCGGCTGTGAAGCCACAGCCAGGCGCCCACAGTAAGAATGCTGGTGCCACAGAGAGGAGGGGGAGAGGAGCGGGGCTTCGTACGCCCGCATCACTGAACCGTGGGACAGGTGAGTGTCCGATTATTAAAAGTCAGCAGCTACACTTATTGTAGCTGCTGACTTTAAATTTTTTTTTTTTCGACGGAACTCCGCTCTAAGCTGGGAGGCAGAAATTGCATGAAACTTCAAAGCCCCTCTAGTGGTTAATTCACAGATCTAATAATTATTAAATATACAGAACAGCAAGAATGCAAAAAGGTGGGTCAATTAGAATCTATTTTAAGGTAAACACTGCCATTATAAAAATCAGTATACATGTCCTTTATAAAATATATTATATTTCCATTTGCAATTTTGTTAACCGTGACTTGAAGTGTAGAATAAGCTGAGGGCCTTACCTTGATAGGCCAGATGAAGATCTTTTCGTACAGAAGGTGAGAGGGCTTCATGGTGGACTGAACAGGACAAAATTTTTGGTGACACATCAGTTGGTATCGTCCATGTTCTGTTAACAGAGTAAGTGCCATTAGCATTTGTGCGATCGGACAGTACTGAGTCCTCTACGATTGTTTGATCCATTAGAACTTCCACTGAGATATCTCTGGGGTAGAATCCCATCACTGAGCACAGTGCAAAGCTGGTCTTGTCCTCCTTCTCCACCTTCTCAATCGTGACCGATGGAGTTGCTGAAATATAATAATCTTCTGTTAATTACAGAACCAATGACCATTCATTTAATCATGTATTTTAAAAATACCAGGGCACCTGATTTACTGCAGCTAATTGGCCCACTCGGGAGAATAAGCCCTCCCAAGAAGAACCACATAGAGATATAGAGATTGAAACTGAGTTAACCTTTTTTTGCTTCTTTTGTTTTGTTTTTTCTCGATTATTATTATTTTTTTAACATTTCATCCCAATCATGTTTGAATACACTAATGTTAACCGACCTGTTACCTCTAGTTAAAAATACTTTTTTGGTAAAATAATGTTTCAGTTTTGCTCTTGAACTTCCCTCCTGCTAGATTCCTGATCTTAGCTCAATATTGAAAATCCTGCCCCTTCTGAACTTTATTTGTACCCTTCATGTATTTAACCCCTTGGCATAGAGCGTATGCAAATACATACCTCTCAACTTTTTGGGATGGGAATAAGGGACACCTAGCAGCAAAAGTATGCAGGCATAGGACACACCCCATTGCCACGCCCCTTAAAGGAGAATTGTACAAAAAACAAGATTGATTAAACCCACAAGTCTTTTTTTTTACAACTGGTATTCTTTTATATTGGCTTTTGGAATTTACAAATGCAGCAATTTAGAAATCAGATGAAAGGTTTAGCACTGGAAAACACTTTTTGAAAGATAAAAAGTGCATTTTATATACATCTATATAGATCAGACCAAAATGAGGAACACATGAGGAGGAAAGAGAGACAGAGGGACATTGCTCCAAATCAGGGACAGTCCCTCGAAATCAGGGACAGTTGGGAGCTATGCAAATATGCGGCCCCACTGGACTGGGCTATTTTCTGTGGGGAAGCATATCTGTCTTTGTGCTGGGAACTCGCCAGCATAGAGACTGGGGGTCTCAGGGAGAGCCCCGGGCCCCATACTAACCGGAACTTCTGATTCCAGGTCACCTGATCGCCGTTATAGCATCTGATTGGCTATAGTGATTAGTCACTGTGAAGCCCACCCCATGTTTACTCTCTCTGAATGGAGCAGAGAGATACATCGTATCTCACTCCTTGCAAAGAGAAAGAAAAAGAACTGCATGAAAAAAAATAATAATAATAATAATAAAAAAATTAAATAAAAATAGATTAAATAAAGACAGAAAAATACTTAGCTCAAGGTTTGATCTAGGTCAGTGCCAGGGTTATGGGCCATACACACGATCCGACAGATCGTACAACCGTTTTCGCTTAATAGTCGCAAGTAGAAATTGAATAGGTAGATAAAGTCACGAAAATTCTAGTACGACAGAAAAAAAAAAATCAGAAGTGATGTGTTGTAATGTATTTGTATTGTATTTTCGGACGACAACTATACTGACTAAACGAAAATCGTACGATCTGGAATCCTACGAGGAAAATTTTCGTGCATGTCCGATCGAATAATATCGGATTAACGGTCGTGATTGGCTGTCGAAAGTAGTGTACACACAATCCGAAAATCGTACGATTCTTCCTCGGACGACAGTTTTCGTACGATATTCGGATCGTGTGTATGGGACCGTAGTGTTTGGGTAAAGATTGTGGTCAAGGGTCAAGGTCAGTATTTTTTGGGGGGAGGATTTTTTTTTTTTTGAACAATGATGTTTATTCAATTTTTCAACATACAAAAGGGTGAACAGCATATATTGTACATCAACAGGTATCGTATACTGTGAGAGAGATGATTACAGCAAACAAAATCGTGTAATAACCCTACAGTTGCAACACGTTTGCATGGTTTGTTAGGATTGTCAAGTGGAACAAGAGGTACTGTCTCCCATCACCAAGCACCCCCTTGGTAACTCGCTGTGACTAGGTGATGGAGTCATCCTCACAAATCCATACTCATTTCCTTTTTGTTCCCCCCCCCCGATATTTTGTACGTACTATCTATTAAACCTCCTAACAAAACCAAGGAGAAGAAGATGCAATTGTCTCTACCCGTAAAAAGAATATTTGGACATAACGAAAGCTCCACAGGTCAATTGTAAAGCGATTATTTCTTATGTTCTAAAAGGCTTACTTATTATGATGTACGTTTGTTCAGGTCGGAACCTAGACCAATTTTCAACCCAATAATTGGGCTCTCGCGCGGGCCCCACTCCCCCTCATGGTGTCGGGGGCCCCGCGATGCCTTACTTATCTGACAAAAGAGAGAAGTATGAGAAAGAAAAAGAAGAGGCAGTAACAAAGAACTGCCCAAGGAGAAAGAAAAAAAAAAAGGGGGGGAAAGAGGTAAGAAAAAGAAAGGGGTAAAAGGTGAGGAGAAAGGGGTGGATGCACTCCTACCAGGTATAAAATGCTTCAATTCCTGGGCATCCTACGTAGTTGTAAGATACCCGATCCATTCTATTGTGAAAAAAAAAAAAAAAAAGATACCCGATCCAGGGTTCCCATATTTTGTTGAACCCAGTGATCTTATCCTTCAGAGTTGCTGAAAGGCGTTCATTTATTATTATTCATGAAAGTTTAGCTTTTAGTAAGTAAAAGGGAATTGAGCAGGACCTCCAAGACTTAGCTATCGAAATTCTGGCTGCCATAAATATAAATGCAATGAGTCTACGCATTGATTTTGATGCCCCCTCCACTGGACGTCCCAACAGCGCGTGCAGAGGTGACTTAAATAGGTTCACTTGCGTGAGGGAATAAATGAGGTATCCAAAATCTCCTCACTTTAGGACATGTCCACCAAGTGTGATACAAGTGTGATACATGGTACCATCTGTATAACATCCTCTAAAGCACCGGGGGGACGCCCCTGGGACGAAAGTTGCTATCCTTTCCGGGACCATGTACTATCGCATCACTACTTTATAGTTCGCCTCTATCAAAGAGGTATTAATAATCGATTTAGATGAGTTCTGTATTATTTTGCTCCATTCTTCCAATGCCAAGTCTGTGTCCATGTCCTTCTCCCATTTTTGCATATAAAATAATTTTTTGGAAGTCGAGGTCAAGATGTTATATATCAGTGGTATATGACCAGTGTGCTTATCGAAAGTCCCAGTCAGAGGTGCAATTCAGCATCGCCAAGAAATGTGCTATCTGTGTATAATGGAAAAGTTCCGAATTTGGAAGGTCATGTTTTTCCTGTAAGGCTGATTTCGATAAAGCACCTCTATGGTCACAGTAATCCGCTATTCGCAGCAATCCCTTGTTGGTCCACCACGAGAAATTTTTGGGGTGGAGACCCGGGGTGAACAAAGCATTTCCAAATAACGAGGCTAAAGGGGTGTGCTGGGACTTAAACTTATCGGTGGTTGCCAGTCGATCCCACAACTCTAAGGAGAACGACAAGCTCGGGCATAAAATAACCGGTCTATCCTTCGCCTTCATCCACATAAAGTGACTGATCTCTCTGTCAGGATATAGAGAGGACTCAATCGACATCCAGAGTGGTCTAGACTGTTGCGTATGGAATCAAATTAATTGGGATATTTGTGCTGCCTGGAAGTATTTTAGTAAATCAGGCATTCCCAAGCCCCCTTTCAGTTTTGGTGTATATAATGAACGCCTATTCACCCTAGGTCTCCTGTGTCCCCATATATAATTCAACAACCTTATCTGGAATTTCTGTAAATCCTTTCTTATTATCGCTATCGGAAGTGTCCTGAATAGGTATAGCACTTTCGGTAAGACATTCATTTTAACTGAGTACAGCCTACCAAACCATGACGGAGGATTATGTGATCATTTTTTAAGATCTTCTAGTATTTTCTTAAATAGAGGTTGATAATTATGTCTATACAGTGTTGTAAGAGTGGGAGTCAGGTGGATGCCCAAAGATGGTAAAGTCTCCTTCTGCCATTTGAATGGAAAAGATTGTTTCAGGGCTTGAACTATGTGTGTCTGTAAAGAGACACTAAGCGCCTGAGATTTAGAGTGATTTACTTTGAGTCCTGAAAATTCTGTGAAATGTCTCAATACTACCTGCAGGCTGGGCAAGGAGGTGACTGGAGAGGAAAGAAGTAGTAGAATGTCATCCGCGAACAGTGCGCACTTGTGTTCACGATCACCACATCTCACTCCCAGTATATTCTGATGTTCTCGAATTTTGATGGCCAACGGCTCTAAAGCCAGAATAAATAATAAGGGGGACAAGGGGCAACCCTGTCTGGTTCCTCTGAGTATGTTTATGTTTTGGGATTGATAGCCCTTAATTACAAGATTTGCCGTAGGGTCACTATAGATTACTTTAAGTGTAGTCAGGAAATGCGATCCAAACCCATATTTTCTTAGAATGAAGAAAAGGTAGTCCCAGGATAGTGAATCAAATGCCTTGTGTAGGTCTAATGAGACCAATAATGCCCCTCTTCGGCCCCCTCCATCCCAGCCCGAATTCAAAGCAGAAATGATATCAATGATGCGTCTAGTCTGATCCGGGGCCTGTCTGTTTGGCACAAATCCAATCTGGTCGGGGTGAATGTATTTCGATATGAACGAATTCATGCAAATTGTCAGTATTTTTGTCAGTATTTTGAGATCAACGTTGATCAACGATATGGGGCATGCAGATAACGGTAGTTCATGCAGTCTGCATGGTCATTGTTTGGCTTAGGGATTACATGTATGAAGGCCCTGTTTTCGTGAAGTGGTAATGGAGACCCTTTTCTTAATGAATTGTAAAAAGAGCAAAGGTGAGGAGCCAGAATTTCTGTAAATTTACGGTAATAGTGGCCTGAAAATCCATCTGGGCCCAGTGACCTTGACGGGTTCAGGGACTTTATAGCCATCGCCACTTCATTCGCTGTAAACTCTGCTTCCATCACCTCCGTATGGTCATTAGATAATGTTGGGAGTGGTATATCTTTCAAAAAATCTTCAAACTTATTCTCGCTAAAGTTTTTAGGAGAGTCATAGAGTTTATAATAGAATGTATAAAATTCTTGCAGTATGAGCTGAGGGTTTTGTGTCACTTGTCCAGTCTGTAGTCTTAATTTGGGGAGCGCGGGATTGTATGGTCTGGGACTTAGTTTTCTTGCCAGTAATCTATTAGGTTTATCTCCCAATGTTTAATAACGATGTTTAGCCCATCGTATATATTTTTCTGCTTTTGTAGTAAGGCTCAAGTTTAATGCTGTTCTGGCAATATCAATCTTGTTCCTAATATCTATGTGTGGGTTGGATTTTTGTTCGCGCGTAAGTCTATGCAACTCTTCCTCTTGTTGTTGGATGGTTTGTGTGCCTTCCCTTTTAACCTTAGTAGCTAACTGTATTAATTTGCCACATATGGTAGCCTTATGGGCTGCCCATACCATCTCTGGGGAAGAGGTCGAAGAGGTGTTGTCTTGAAAATATTGTTGTATGGCGTTTTCTACTTCTTTAGCAATTATAGGATCGCTCAGCAGTGACTCATTTAATCGCCAAGATGACTGTCGTGACTTAGACCAGAGGTCTGTTAAAACAACTTGGACCGCGGAATGGTCCGACCATGCTATAGGTATTATTTTAGTCGATGAAATGTACGGTAGCAGAGGAGACAATGTAAAAAGGTGGTCAATGCGTGAATGTTTTATGAACGTGTGAGTAGAACATGAAATCACGAACTGTAGGATGGGCGTCTCTCCAGAGATCGATAAGATCATGACTGTGTAATAAGCGTGCTAATGTACTACTTTGTTTGGGGGTATGTTTCAGAGTCGTCTTTCGAGGGTCTGACTTATCTAAAATCTGGTCAAGAGAGGTGTTGCTGTGTCCGCCTAGCATCACATGACCCACCAAGTGGGGCATTATAACTTCAAGCATAGTTTGAAAGAAGTTTATCTGTCCGACATTGGGGGCGTAATAGGAAAGGAAAGTGACCATATTCTCAGCAATCTTACCAGCGACCAGTGGCCCTCCCTATCTCTTATCACATTAGTGGGGGTAAAGGGGACCCGTTTGGCGAAACATATTGCTACTCCTCTTTTTTATCCAGTCCGTTAGACAGAAAGACTGTCGGATATCTTGCATGGAGATACTTTGGGCTGAGGTTCATCAAAAGTGTGTCTCCTGTATAAACAGGATATCCGCTCCCATTTTGTGGTATTGTTGGAAAGCCGTGGTCCGTTTTATTGGGGAGTTCAAACCCTGTGCATTATGTGTCAATATAGTGTAAGTATGTTGGTTTCTACCGGTCATGGTGGTTGTTTGGAAGGCTGTACTCACGTTTTAGATGCCCTAAGAGGTCTGGTCGGTAGTCTTCGGGATCATACTCTTGGACCCTTGCCTGGTGTAGGAGTGCATCCAGGGAAAAGGTGGGATAAAGGAAAGAAAAAAGGACAGAGTTAGGGTTATTGGAACATTTATAATGGAGCATTAAGTTTAATTGTATTAACAGGAAGAACCCATGAAAAAAAGAAAATCCAGAAAAATCGGAAAAAAGAGATACAAAAGCTGAGTAAAAAAAAAAGGGCACCAATAAGGCACCTACACACCGCATCGTAGTGTGACTGCAGGGGTACTATTCCCCTGTGTGGTTGTCATGAAGTTGTCTCCCCCCACTTGGCGGAGACAAGTTCGCCTCAAGTGGCATGTGGTTCACCTCCGGCTCTGATTTTCTATCTTCAGGAAAAGACGAACGGAATTAACCCACCGTGAGATTGTAAAAATAAGGAACAGAGAGGGCGACGGGCATTGCTATCCTTCTCCTGCCCCTCTTTCTAAAATCCTTAATACAAAAATAAAAACCAAAAAAAACACATAAAAAAAATAGAGAAAAAAAAGGGGGGGATAACGCCACATTCAACTGCCGTCATCCCACCCGGGAAACATGTTCAGCTTAACTTGTAACCTCAAACAGTGTCTTCATTCAAGTCAGTGTAGAACAGGAATCATAGGAACAACCAGATATAAGTATCTGGGTTTTCAAAGGTGGTCGCTGACCATCTATTTAGGGTCTCGGTCTCTCAGATCAAATTATTAAGCTACTGCATGAAGCGGGGTTCAGGTGCCTGATGGAGAATTCCTGGCTCTTGATCTTTTCTGCTGGGACCATATGGGGGAAGGAAAATAGGTCGTCTCTCGTCAATCTGGGTACCGTGCTCTTGCGGTTCTGATGAAATAAGGCCCAAATACTGGAGTAAAGCTTCACCGGACTGGAAGGTAGTAAAGGAATGGGATTTACCTTTGTAGGAAAATGACAGTCTAAATGGAAACGAACACCTGTATTTGATCTGTCGGGTAATGAGTTGATTAAGAAGTGGTTCCAATGCTCTTCATTTCTGGATCGTTATCTGGGCTATGTCCGCAAAAATCTGGATCGGATATCCCGAGATATATATGTCTCCTTGGTTTCTTGCCTCTAGCATAATCTTTTCTTTGATGCGGTAGAAATGAGGTTTAACTATCACATCGCGTGGTAGGCCATCCGATCTGGGGGCTTTTAGGGCACAGTGTACCCTGTCTAATTCTAGCTGGTGAGGAGCAATGTCTGGTATCAGTTGTTTCATTAAGGTGTGGATCGATTCTTCTAGGTCCCTTTCCGATTCTGGGAGGCCCCGCACGCGGAAGTTATACCTCCTAGACCTGTTTTCTAAGTCTTCGATTTTTGCGTTTGCTTGGTCCTGTAGGGACGTGATCATTTTGGAGTTTTGGTTCACTTGCTTTACTGTCCCATCCATCTTGGATTCGATTGTGTCCAATCTCTCCCCTATGTTTTGAAAATCATCTTTCATGCCTGAAGTGATTAAGGTGCATGCTTTAGTTCCTGTTGCAGAAGTGCTGAAAATCTAGCGAGAAGAACTGTGTCTCCTGAGTATCCAGCTGCAGGGGCAGGTGGTTGTGAACAAGCCACACTGTTTTGGCTTAAGGCTGTTTCAGCAATCTCTGCCATTTGCCTGTCTGTGAAGGAGGCTGGGGAATCAGTGAATAGTAGAGGTCTGTCCAGGGAACCCTACAAAGGGGACATCTGTGGATGATCACTTTGTGGGGAGGAAGGCCCTTCCACAGATTGAGATGAGAAAGGGTCCCTATGTACTTCTGCCAGAAAAGTAATTGCTGGGCAGGTTATCTCTGTCTGCTGTTTCTGGCTTCCACCATAATATGTGTCTCCTGCATCCAGTGCCATGTTGGACTGGGGGGGACACTGCTGTGTCTGGGGACTAACCTGTTCCGTGGTTCCCCTGTTCGTCTGCTGAATTGCCCAATTCTGGTGATGGGCTGGAGGGCTGCTATAGTCTGTGTTCCCCCTCCTTGCTGGGTTGTGGTCTGCGGGGTCCGCCGCTGCGTCTGTGTACCGCCGCGTGCAGTGTCTCCTTTCCCTGGCGCCATTTTAGGTGAGGAAGGCTGCGGCTGGGCCCTGGAAGCTTGGGTTGTTCTGGGTTGTTGGGGGGGTTTGCGGCTACTGTTAGTACTCCCCTCCGCTCTCCACTGCATCCTCCACTTCCGAGTGCCGTGATGTGGGTCGGGTGACGGTCCGATCGTCCCCTATTGCTCAGCTTATAGCTTTTCTAGCCGACGGTAAGCGGAGCCCAGTCAGTGCATGACCGATCTCGGCGCCGCGCGCATGCGCACTCCGGGCAGGATTTTTTTAAAATAGTGTCAGTGTGTTTTAGGTAAGATAAAAAAGAAAAGTAAAAATGCACATTATTGTTTCTGGGCTGGGCAAGAAATATACAGCTACATTTAAAAAAATGTTTTTTTTTGCTATTTTGGGACAGTTTTCCTTTGCTAATTAAAAAAAAAAAAATCAGGAGATATCTATTACCATTTACCACCAAATGAAAGCCCAATTTGTCTTGAAAAAAGTGATATAATCCACCTGGATGCACAAAGAAGTTGTGATGATATGTACAGTTTTACTAACACATGTCAAAGTTTTTAGTCTTAGACTATGTTTCCACTATTGCTTCCCCAAAGCCGCGCGATTTTGCCGCAATTTTTTGCCACGACTTGAAGCAATGCCTGTGTATTCTTGAGGTCTATTGACCTCAAGTCGCGTCAAAGTGGGACCAAAGTAGTGCAGGGACTACTTTGAAGTCGCTGCGACTTGAAGGTACTCATTGGAAATCATGGTGTACAACTTGTCATGCGACTTTTCAGTCCCAAATCGCATTACAAGTCGCACTAGTAGAAACCTAGCCTTAGGCGCAAAGGGGTTTAAGGTTTCGACCATGTTCCCCCTTTCCCTTCTTTCCTCATGGCTGTACTTAAGTTTCACCAGTCTCTTTTGATACAGAATGTTATATCTCAGACTTTGCACCATTTTTGGTGTCCATCTTTGGATTCACTTTATCTTATCAATATCTTTTGTATGTAGGGTCTCCAGAACTGGACACAGTACTCAAACTGGATTAACTGAACTACAACAAGGTGGAATGCAGATGATCACAACCAGGAGAGTTACAGTATTTGTTTAAAATGTTGCCTATATGCAAAAGCCATACCTTCTAAGACCTGCTGTAGTCTATGTGAATATGACATCTTGCTAACTTGACATGATCCACAGGCAGTGTCCACCTCACCAAGTTTAGTGAAGTTTAAAAAAAAAAAAGAGAGATGCTAAGCCTGACTGAATAGATAGAAAATGAAACGGACTTAACAGCATGGTAAGTTGGGAGCGTATAGATAAGGAATGTACTAACTAATAACAAAACAGGATGGGAAAAGTGGGGAACATACAAAATGCACAAAACATCAAATAATATGCAGGTTGCTGTGACAGCAAATGGGTGCTCAACTTTATCCAGACAGGAGGATTTAACAAAGAATTCAAGGACCTGACAAGGGTCCTTGTGACAGTTGGAGAATATAAAGGAGGTGCACATGGTAGGTGCATTTTCTATTTGCATTTAGGAGGAAAATGTATCTATGGGATCAGTAATGTTTGTTTTTAACTGCACCTAAGGACCACGGAAATCATAGACTTAAATAATAATAATGTACTTTGAGCATTAAAGGGGATGTAAACCTTCGTGTTTTTTCACCTTAACCACTTCAGCCCCAATTTGGCTGGCAAAAGACCAGAGCACTTTTTGTGATTTGGCACTGCGTCGCTTTAACTGACAATTGCGCGGTTGTGCGACGTGGCTCCCAAACAAAATTGACGTCCTTTTTTCCCCACAAATAGAGATTTCTTTTGGTGGTATTTGATCACCTCTGCGGTTTTTAATTTTTACGCTATAAACAAAAAAATTGCGACAATTTTGAAAAATAGGTATTATTTTTTACTTTTTGCTATAATAAATATCCCCAAAAAATATATAAAAAAACATTTTTTTCCTTCAGTTTAGCCCGATACGTATTCTTCTACATATTTTTGGTAAAAAAAATCACAATAAGCATTTATTGATTGGTTTGCACAAAAGTTATAGCGGGATAGTTTTTTGGCATTTTTATTAATATTTTTTTTTTACTAGTAATGGCGGTGATCAGCAATTTTTATTGTGACTGCAAGATTATGGCGGACAGATCCGACACTTTTGGTGTTATTTTTGGACCATTCACATTTACAGCGATCAGTGCGATTAAAAATGCATTAATTACTGTGTAAATGTGACTGGCAGTGAAGGGGTTAACAACTAGGGGGCAGTGAAGGGGTTAAGTGTGTCCTAGGGAGTGATTCTAACTGTGGAGGGGGCGTGGCTATGTGTGACACAACACTGATCACCGGTCCAGATTACAGGGAGCTGTGTGTTTCCCCGTTCTTCCTCTTCATGAGACGATCGCACTCACGGAGCTCGCGGAGGGCACTTCTTAAAGGTCAACGTACAGGTACGTTAATATACCTGTATGTGCCCTTCTGCCGACATATATCGCCGTGAGCTGGTCGGCAAGCGGTTAATGCATCCTATGCATTAAGGTGAAAAAACACCTGGCAGTGACCGGCCCCCCAGTTTTACTTACCTGAACCCTGGAACTTGACCTGGCGGGGAGACATGCTGTCTCCCCGCCGGGTCAAGTCCTGGGGGTTTTCCAGTCAGCTTTCATGATGTATTTAAATGGCCTACACCTATAGCAAGGGCATTATTCAATTTTAGTCAACTTTATCACCATAGGCAGTTTTTTGAGAAAGGTGAACTCACCCTTTAAATGGAAGTTTTCTTTGCCCAGAGTTATGTTTTATTTCTCCCTAAAACATAGCAGTGCACTTACTGAGGCTAGACACTCCTCTGCCTTATGTTTCATAGTTCTATATCTGCAGTGTGAGATCATGTAAATCATGTAAGGCACTGCTGCTTTTCACTGCTAGTCTCATCAGATTTGAACTGGGATACTGTGCTTTTATTACTGTGCTGCTCACTGTTCTCCTTCCTGGAGGGGAAGCTGTACCTGAGGAGCTACAGTGCCAGGATCTCTCTGCTTCTTTAATTAGGTGGATCCGTGCTTCCTCCACCTTTCCTGCTGTTTCCTCATCATTACCCCACAGTCAGCAAGTCATTACTCCACACAGGGACACAAGGCATGGTCAGTAATGGAGAAAAGATCAGCTACAGAAAGACCACAGGCTATACTGGTGACTAGTCCTTTGCCCTCCGCTTGCCTTTATTGGGACCAGCTTCCACAGTTCAGTTTCTCTTCAATGCTTTTGGGTTATTTTCACCCATTTAATATCCTTTATCTGCAGCGATGTTCTGTGTGGTGAACACCCTGTGGTACTGTAGCATTGGACATTTTTTCTCTATATAAAAGCGAGTCCATATAGCTCTATGTCACTAGCACACAAATTAACAAGCAGCATATATTTTATGTATATGATGACAGCTGGATGGCAATCTATTGCGCAGTTTAGCAACCTACTTGTAGATTCAATACATTTTCATACTTAGTTATACATGTTTGTGTATTATACTTGCCATAAACATTGAGGTCTATATCCTTGAATTCCTTCTGTGGACTGTAGATTACCATACATGTATATTTTCCAATGTCGGAGATGGTGACATTTCTGATTTCCATATTAGCATTTCCTTTGGTGATGTCCTGTTGATTGATAAACATTCTGGGCTGGGACACTGTCCCCTTGTTGTCAATCCTCAAAACCTCATTGCCCTGGAAAAGCCACAAAATGGCGAGGAACTGAAGGTTTATTGATTGGTCATCCACTTTGAAAGAGCATGGCAGCACAAAGTTCTCTCCCAGCTGGGCTCTGTGTGATGGTGGAGCGAAAACCACCAAGGCGGCTTCATTGTGCAGAAGGGCTGAAAAAAATCATGAATACAGAAATGTTAAATTACAATATTTAATGAATTAAAAGATGAACGAAATAAAAGCATTCATTAGCAATATGGTTCTATAGGAATCCCAAATTTGATCATTTTGCTTAATGGATGCAGCCTACTTTTTGTGGGTGGTTTGTCAACATGTAAGCTTGGGTTAGTATCTCTTTAAGGGAAACCAACCTCTGGGTGTGTACTGTGGGTTGGGCTACTCTATTGTTTTATAAGCCTGGGCTGGAAGAATTAGCTAGTAGAGGTTCATTTACCCTAAGTGCGAGATATACAGTCTACCACATAATGTCTACAAGAAAAAGGTGCACTTTAAACAACCATTTAAAAGGTGCATATTTGCTAAATTTGAAGATGAACCTAATAAATACTATTATAAACATACATAAGTTCATCAATAAACAATTCAAATGCATAACCATATGTCAAAAATACATATGATTAAAGGTGATGAAAGTGTTCATGTGCATGAAAAGTCATTGTGCCAGCTGTCATAAATTAGAACATTATATGCACCAGTTCATAAAATCGGTAAGCCCCATATACACAATCAGAAATTCTGCCAGCAAAAGTTGGATGTGAGCTTTTGGTCAGAAATTTCGACCGTGTGTATGCTCCATCGGACTTTTGCTGGCAGAATTCCAGCCAGCAAAAGATTGAGAGCAGGTACTCTATTTTTCGGTCGGAAAAAGTTCCATTCGGAAATTCTGATCGTCTGTACAAATTCCGACGCGCAAAATTCCTACGCATGCTCGGAAACAATTCGACGCATGCTCTGAAGCATTGAACTACATTTTCTCGGCTCGTCGTAGTGTTATACGTCACCGTGTTCTTGATGGTCGAAAGTTCAGAGAAGTCCAAGAACATCCAAGTTTTTTCCAACGGAAAATCCGCTCGTGTGTTTGGGGCAGTAAACTTTTGTAGCATACAGTGGACTACATTTATCTGGCACTACAGACTTACCCTCTCCATTCTTGGACCGTCTTTGTGTTACTCTAGTGTTGGGCTTAAAAAAACTTGCATCATCTTCCTGACAGCAGAGAACAGTGTGGGGACTGTAGTCTCCTGTAGTCTCCTGAACAGACATCCTGGATCTACAGAACTAGCCCTGGACTACACATCCCAGCATGCCATCGGCTCCAGGAAAAGAACTCTTGGAGAGGCTTTAAAAGGGACAGCAGACTAGGCCCAAGGTCTCTTGCTTCCTGGGTTCCATCAAGTAAACACCCCTCCGCTTCTATGGAACAGGACTGCGGCCTAAATGGCGAACCCAGCTCTGGCCCAGGCAGGTCCAGCGCCGCTTGCTATACAAGGGGCATCACTGCAGCACTGCTGTAACCCACCAGATCAGATGACTCATGGTCCCAGCAGCCGGTCTGGCATCTCCGCCTGTTCCGCAGAAGGATGCACCAACTTGGATCACTCTTTAGGAGGTTCCTATGCTGTTCTTTAGTTTGGTGAGAGGGCATCCGCCTGCCAATACAATCTCTACTTTATCCTAGTTCACAGAACACTGTATATAGACACCTCACACCTGGCATATGCTTACCTTATCTCATAGAACACTGTATACAGACACCTTACATCTGGAATTACCCTAAGGATTACAACTAGCCAGGCACAACTTTTTGCTTTGATTATACCTCACTGTGCCACACTCAGGATTCTTGTTCTATGAGCTCCAACTTGCCAGTGAAGATCATTGCAAGGCCTTGCATCCCGGACGAGCCCCCAAATGTAGCACTGCCCCCTTGAGGGTTGCTTAGATTTCATGTTCATTTGCACCACTTTGGCCCTTTGAACAAGTAAAATCAGACAGAGCTAATCAATCTATATTGTGTCGGTGTGTTATTTAAAGGTACATACAACATGTCTGAACCAAGAGTGTCAGGAGGGCTGGAAAGTTCACAGGGTCAAAGTGGCGCAGATGAACATGAAATTCGAAGCAACCCCCAAGGGGGCAGTGCTACACTTTTGATATCCTTGAGTCCAGTATGTAAACCACCGCTGCTCAAAGTGCCATAAAAACACCTTGTAAGGGGAACTCCACCACCATCAGTGCTCACTCCTTACCAAGAGTAGTTAACCTCCAGATCATAAGAGGTTAAAAGCAGTATGAGACAAGAGACCTTCCATGGTTACAGAGGCAATCATCAGGCTTTACAATCTGCTCCCCCACCCGATGGCTCTCACATTGACTCCAAAGGATATAGATACTCCTATTTATGCGTCACTCAAAAAAAACAAAAAAAAAAACATTCCATGGCCCAGTGCTGTACAAATTTGTGGGATTTATTGAGTACAATGTAAACTCACGAGCTTGGCACAGTATCAAGGAATCACATATTGCACTGCTGCCCAAACTCCGACGTGCGCAATGATGTCATGAGCAAGCAATGCATTTTGTGATACGTCACTTCAGTCTATCGCATAAACCTTGGAAGAGAAGTGCATGTACCATTAGTCCACCACCATTATATCTGGATCAAAGAATAATTTAAATTCCTACTCATAAGTCCTTTATAAATATGGAAGGGGGACTTGGTGCACTTCCAAGATGAACGTGTCTTACCATGTGGAAATAGACCTGCCTTTGTCATTGACTGTCTTTTTGAAAATAGGCAATAATGATCCCGTTCCCCTTCTCTCAGTTTTCTTTCTTTTTTCTGTTTTTCTTTTCTTTTTCTGTTTTCTCTCCCCTCTCCCCCCTCTCATTTTTGTTTTCCTTCTGGTCATATTTTTTGGCTTCTCTTCCAATGTGTTTTATAATATACTTTACCAATGACTTTTATTATGTCTATATGACATTTATAGTTAATGTTTTTATCTATTTGTTGTAATTTAATACAATGCCTATATTTTGGGTCCGCTGGCCATTATAGTTCCACGGCCACAGGCATTTACACAGCATGTATTTAAAGCGGAGTTCCACCCAAAAATGGAACTTCCGCTGATCGGATTCCTCTCCCCTCCGGTGTCACATTTGGCACCTTTCGAGGGGGAGGGGGGAGCAGATACCTGTATAATCCAGGTATTTGCTCCCACTTCCAGGCATAGATCACTGCAGGCTCCGCGGTGATCTATGCCATGTCTGACTCCTCCTCCGCCCCCCACTGTCTTCTGGGAGACATACAGGTCCCAGAACACAGCAGGGACCAGTGAGGACGCGCAGCGCGACATGCGCATGCGCAGTAGGAAACCAGGCTGTGAAGCCGCAAGGCTTCACTTCCTGATTCTCTTACCGAAGATGGCGGAACCTCCACCCCAGACAAATCGGCTTTGGGTGAGGACATTGCAGGCGCCCTGGACAGGTAAGTGTCCATATTTTAAAAGTCAGCAGCTGCAGTATTTGTAGCTGCTGACTTTTAAAAAAAATATTTCAGCGGAACTCCACTTTAAGCTTCAATCTCACTCATTGCAGCAGGCCAGTAGAAGGCGCTGTGTGCTCCGAGCGCATAGCCATAGACTTTGCTGTCCTCTCTATGACCATAGCCCGCCCATCCGGTGACGTCATTTCCTCTAGTGCAGTCCACATCAGATAGCGCAGATCCCCTGGACTTCCTGGATGCATGCAGCATCCCAGCTCAGCCTCTAACAGCCCCCTGGACTCTGGATGGAAAACCGGATAGCAGGTGTTCCGTCAGATTCTGTGACCTGTCAGAATTTGTAACAGAAGTGACGTTCCGTTGCCACCATCTTGCTACACTCCGCACTCCTCCATAGTAAGGATACACTGAGAAGGGGGGAAGCAGACATATTGTTGCACCCACCAGAGTTTTTCATTTCACAGTTATTTTAAACAGTAAACAGAGCTTATATAGTGAAATACACAATTTAGAAATCCTTCTGACTGTTTACATGTTGAATTATAAAAGCAGCGGTGTTCTGTCAGATTAGCAAACCTGTGACATCAGCAGGTTTGCCGCTGCTTTTAAAATTCAATATGTAAACAGTCCATTGAATTTCTAAATACTGTTTTTCACCATATATGGTCCGTTTAATGTTAATAATAAGTGCAAAACTCCGGTGGGCATAACAAGATATCCACTTGCCCCCTAGTGTATCCTTACTGTGGAGGAGTGCAGGGTGTAGCAAGATGGCGGCGACGGAACGTTACTTCCGTTACGAATTCTGACGGGTCGCCTAATCTGACGGAACAGCAGGCACCCCTCGAGGATGATGTTTTTGACAACAGACATGCGTGATATCTCCTTCCATTCTGCAATTGCATTTCCTTGTGCAATAAACTGTGGTCTTATCATACTACACTCAGGTGCGCCTCCCTCCTCCCCCCTGGATTTATAGATTTGAGTCTCAAGAGTTGTCACCCAATAAACTGGCAGCGGCACCTACACTCTGTGCACAGACGTTTTTGAAAACAACAGTCAACTACCCACGCAATAGACAATGAGCATTGCACAATGGAAATAAAGACCACATTTTTAAATTAAAGTGATATTAAAGGTAATATACCTACCTGCTTTTTTGCACAGAGCAGCCCCAATCCTCCTCCTCTTCCCGTCAGTGCTCCTGGCTCCTCCTCTTCTCTGAGTGCCCCCATAGCTAGGAGCTTGTGTGTGATCACTCCCGAGCCTTGCTTTGTGTGTCCAAAAGACACACAGAACTGGGCACAGCACCCCCCCTCTCCCGCACACTGGCTGTGATTGATAGCAGTGCGAGCCAATGGCACATAAATTTAAACTCTCGTATACTTTTAGGCATTGTGGGAGCTAGAAGAAAGTTTATGTTCTTACGCTATACAGAATATTCTTGATAAAAAGGCCACCAGACTTGCTATTAGGGGCACTCTGCAGGGGGGAGGAGCCAGGACTGTTGGTGGGGACCCAAAAAGAAGAGGATGGGGGCTGTTCTGTGCAAATCCATTAACATGTTTGTTTTAAAAAAAAAAAAAAAACTTTAGAGTCACTTTAATTAAGTGCATGCATGAGGTCTGTGCTTGGTGCACGGCGGAAAGAATCCATTCTGTCACTGGGAGTGGTTGGCAGAGGTATGCTGGACTGGTGGAGAGGGCATAGCCTCAGAGGCATGGACGTCCGCAGAACTTTTTTCAGGGGGGGGGCGGGGCCCTCATTTTAAGGTCACCCATGCTCCTTCCCTTTCCGACAATTTCATAAAGGTGAAACCCTACCCCCTTCCACTGCCACATTTGGCACTTTTGGGGGGGGGGGGGGCGGAATGTACCTGGTTTTGCAGTAGCGATTTGAGCCACATACAAAACCATGCAAAATATGCTGTGACCACAACAAGTGAAGCTATAAAAAAACATACAATTAGGCAATCAAACAATTACAAAAAAACTACACCTGCATGGTGCAGCATTGGCTAAAGCCACTGGAGATCTTAAATTCTATATGGGCACAACAGCAGCTTTATGGGCACAATAACATCTTTATGCTATGTTGCTGTGCTTAATCACTTGCCTAACAGGCACTTTCACAGACATCTCAAGTCTCCCGCGAGGTGCGGGAGCGTCCCACATTTGGGGGGAGCCTCCAGGACACCCGCAAGTGCTTCCCGATATCCCGGCTGCGGGGCTGATCATGGATTGTCCCCTGGTTCACAGCTGGGGATGATCGGTGCAGCAGGAAGGACAGCTGTGATCACCGATCTCCTTGTACAGCTAACATCCGCTTCTCCTTCTCTCCCTCCCACGGCTGTCGGCTAAAAAGCCAAACAGGGAGATCGGTGATCACAGCTGTCCTTCCTGCTGCACCGATCATCCCCGACTGACTGTTCCCTGTATCCTCCTCCTCCAGCCCCCCTCCGTGTCTTCTACGGTTTCCCTCCGTGTCCTTCACCCGGCTCTCTGTCCTCCTCCTCCAGCCCCCTCCGTGTCCTTCACCCCCCCCCCTCTTCACTCGGCTCCCTGTCCTCCTCCTCCGCCCCCATCCCCCGCAGCCGGCTTCCCTCCTCTGCCGCCAACTGTGGGGATCTGTCAGGATGGAGAGCGGAGGAAGGGACCGGTCATTTACACGGCCCCTGCCTTTTCTGAATTGGACACAGTGAGCGAGATTGCACCTGTGTCCTGTGGAATCTGAGCAGAGTAACCTGTGTGTTTACTCTTCTCAGTTTATGAATGGACAGGAGCCGCTGTCTCCTCTACATTCATCTTCAATGCTGAGAAAGGGACTGGGGAATCAATGTCCTCAGCCTCTTTCCCTGTCTCAAAGAGGAGATCTAAACAGACCCCTGATATCTCACCAAAGCCCCCCCCCAACAGAGTTGATTAACCACTTGCTGACCGCCGCATATACATATACGTCGGCAGAATGGCACAGCTGGGCAAATGGGCGTACCACACATCCCTTTGAATTTGCCGCTCTGCCGCGAGCTCAGTGAGTAGGATCGCGGGTCCCGTGGACTCGATGTCCGCGGGGATACCCGCGATCGTCTCACGGAGAGGAAGAACGGGGTGATGCTAATGTAAACAAGCATCTCCCCGTTCTGCCTAGTGACAGTGTCACTGATCATAGCTCCCTGTGATCGGGAGCGGTGATCAGGGACGTGTCACACGTAGCCACGCCCCTAATGGTTAGAATCACTCCCTAGGACACACTTAACCCCTTCCTAGCCAGCTAATGGTTAACCCCTTCACTGCCAGTGTCATTTTTATAGTAATCAGTGCAATTTTTTAGCATTGATCGCTGTAAAAATGACAATGGTCCCAAAAATGTGTCAAAATTGTCCGATGTGTCCACCATAATGTAGCAATCACGATAAAAATCACAGATCGCCGCCATTACAAGTAAAAAAAAAATTATTAAAAAAAAAAGTAAAAAACTAACCCCTATTTTGTAGACGCTATAACTTTTGCGCAAACCAATCAATAAATGCTTATTGCAAATTTTTTTTACCAAAAATATGTAGAAGAATACGTATTGGCCTAAACTGAGGAAAAAAAAAGGTTTTTTATATATTCTTTGGGGATATTTATTATAGCAAAAAGTAAAAAATAATTTTTTTCAAAATTGTCGCTCTTTTTTTGTTTATAGCGCACAAAATAGAAACGGCAGAGGTGATCAAATACCATCAAAAGAAAGCTCTATTTGTGGGTAAAAGAGGACGTCAATTTTGTTTGGAAGCCACGTCGCACGACCGCGCAATTGTCAGTTAAAGCGACGCAGTGCTGAATCGCAAAAAGTGCTCTGGTCTTTGACGAGCCAAATGGTCCGGGGCTTAAGTGGTTAAAAAAATGCAAAAAATATTTAAAAATAAATAAAATTATAAACAAATATTATAAAAAGTTAAATTATAAAAAATATATAAAATAAAAATTTTCTGACTACACCACCCCCTGCCCTACCAATACTGTCCACTGCCCCAACCCCCCCCCCCCAAAAAAAAGCATTGTGAACAAAAAAAATTAAAAATTTAAAAAAACAATATGTAAAAATAAAAACTACTGACACCGTCCGCTGCCCTGCTGACAACATCACCACCACATACTCCCCACCCCCTTCCCCAGAAGCACTGTGAAAAAAAAATTTAAAAAAATGATTTAAAGAAAATAATAAACAACAAAATTGTAAAAAATAGAGAAAATAATAAAAACAAAAAACTACTGACACACTGCTCTACTGACACTGTCCACTACCCCACCCCACATCATTGTGAAAAACAAAAAATAAAAAAGTAAATTGTAAAATAATTTTAAAAATACAATTGTAAAAAAATAATAATAAAAAAAAAGAACTACTGACACCGTCCACTGCCCTACTGACACCACCCTCCACACCCTCCGCTGTAAGTCATTTTAGACTCTGGCAAACCACACCCCATTTAAGCCACGCCCAATATGTAGTACAGTTTAAGCTACGCCCACCTCCCTGAAATTAGTTTTTGCAGGTTGGGATGTCTGCTTTCACCCCCTTCCTGCCCAGGCCAATTTTCAGCTTTCAGCGCTGTCGCACTTTGAATGACAATTGCGCGGTCATGCTACACTGTACCCAAATAAAATTACTATAATTTTTTTCACACAAATAGAGCTTTCTTTTGGTGGTATTTAATCACCGCTGGGGTTTTATTTTTTGCTAAAAAAAAAGTCTGACAATTAAGAAAAAAAAAAAGTTTTGCTTAGCTTCTATTATTAAATTTTGCAAATAAGTAGTTTTTCTCCTTCACTAATGGTCACTGATAGGGGGCACTAATAGGTGGCACTGATTGGCAGCACTGATAGAACTGGTTAACTGCTTGCCGATCAGCCACCGCAGTTATACTGCAGCAGAATGACACGGGCAGGCGAATCACCGTTATGTTACGTCGGCTCCTAAGGCGGCCACTAGGGACGAGCGCGAGCTGACACATGGAGAACCGGGATCTGTGTTTGTAAACACATAGTTTCCGGTTCTCTGAGAGGAGAAGTGACTGATCGTCTGTTCATACAAAGTATGAACAACAATCTGTCATCTCCCCTAGACAGCCCCCTCCCCCCTTCAGGTAGAACACACAGTCAGGGAACACAATTAACACCTTGAGCGCCCCCTAGTGGTTAACCGCTTCACTGCCAGTGGCATTTTTACAGTAATCAAGGCACTGATCGCTGTATTAATGCCAATGGTCCCAAAAATGTGTCAAAATTGTCCGATGTGTCCTCCATAATGTCGCAGTCATGATAAAAATCGCAGATCGCCACCATTACTTGTAAATAAAAAAAAATTATAAAAATGCTATAAATCTATCCTCCTCCTTTTTTAGACACTCTAACTTTTGCGCAAACCAATCAATATACGCTCAATTTTACCAAAAAATATATAGAAGAATACATATCGGTCTAAACTGAGAAAAAAATAGCTTTTTTTTAAAAAAAAAGGGGGATATTTGTTATAGCAAAAAGTACAAAATATTGTGTTTTTTTCAAAATTTACGCTCTTTTTTTGTTTATAGCGCAAAAAATAAAAACTGCAGTGGTGATCAAATACCACCAAAAGAAAACTCGTCAATTTTGTTTGGGTGCAACGTCGCACGACCGCACAATTGTCAGTTAAAGCAACGCAGTGCCGAATTGCAAAAAGTGCTCTGGTCAGGAAGCGGGTAAAATCTTCCAGGGCTGAAGCGGTTAAACAGCATATTGCTTTTAGTGGGTGGTGCTGTGAAAAAGAATCATGCAATTCAGAGTGGCCACCGTATGGCAATTATTGGGTTAAATCAAGTGGTGAGAAGGCAACATATTGCCTCCTCACCACCTCTTAAACACAGGGCCGTCTTTAGCGCAGGGCAAACGGGGCACTTGCCCTGGGCCCAATCTTTGTTGGGGGGCCCACGCTAGCCGTGAATTGGGGCCCCGATCACAGCTTTGCAGAGCGCACAGAGGACACGGGAGGATGTATTCCTCACTAGCCAGCTGAGAGGGGGCGGGGCCGGGAGCTCCACTGACGCTCTGACCCGCCCACGTGTAGCCTGTGTACTCGGAAAAGAGCTTCTGTAGTGAGAGCCAGTGATCGGAGTGCGAGTGTCAGTGGAGCTTCCGGCCCCGCCCCCTCTATACTGGCTGGTGAATACAGAGGTCCGGGGGCGGGGCCGGGAGCTCCAATGACACTCCCACTCCGATCACTGGCTCTCACTACAGGCGCTCTATTCCCAGTACACAGGCTGCACGTGGGCGGGGTCAGAGCATCAGTGGAGCTCCCGGCCCCGCCCCTCTCAGCTGGCTAGGGCGGAATACATCCTCCCATGTCCTCTGTGCGCTCTGCAAAGCTGTCATCAGGGCGACAATTCACGGGTGATGTGGGCCCCCCAACAAAGCATCAGTGGAGCTCCCAGCTGCTTTAGTGACAGCAGAGAGTGGAAGCCCCGCCCACAGTCTTGAATGTATGTAATGAGTTTGGCTGGCCAGGTATGTCCTTACAACCATAAAATGCCTGACTGTTTAAACCCTGAGCTGTGTTATTTAACTGTAAAGCTGTGCATTGCTGAAAGTCCTCTGACCATCCCCTGTATAATGTCTGCAGTCTCTGATTGTCTCCTGCTGTATGTCCGCAGTCTCTGATTGTCTCCTGCAATATGTCCGCAGTCTCTGATTGTCTCCTGCTGTATGTCCGCAGTCTCTGGTAATCTCCTGCAGTATGTCCGCAGTCTCTGATTGTCTCCTGCCGTATGTCCGCAGTCTCTGATTGTCTCCTGCAGTATGTCCACAGTCTCTGAGTGTCTCCTGCAGTATGTCCGCAGTCTCTGATTGTCTCCTGCAGTATGTCCGCAGTCTCTGATTGTCTCCTGCAGTATGTCCTCAGTCTCTGATTGTCTCCTGCAGTATGTCCACAGTCTCTGATTGTCTTCTGCAGTATGTCCGCAGTCTCTGAACCTCTCCTGTAGTATGTGTATTAATGTGCCCCTTTACTTGCTCAATTATTTGGGATTGCTCCACTGCTCAGTGAGAGGTAATGATGTGCATGAACCTCTAGCAACCAATCAGCAAACAGTAGTGATCTGCTTTAATCTCTAGCAACCAATCAGTAAGTGCTAATGACGTGCTGTAACCCCTAGCAACCAATTAGTGAGCGCTAATAATGTACATTAACCTCTAGCAACCAATCGGCAAGCAGAAATTATGTGTTGTAACCTCTAGAAACCAGCCATTGAGCAGTAATGATAGGCTGCAACCTCTGGCAAACAATTGCAATCGCTGCGTGATCTGCTGCAGTAAACTGATTTTGAGTCTACCTGCTATTTTTTGTATGTCTCAGAATGGAGGGAGGGCCCCAAGAAAATGTTTGCCCAGGGCCCAATCAAAATTAAAGATGGCCCTGCTTAAACAGCTCTGAAATCCAAGCATGGTTCTTTTCAAAGTAGAAGCATGTAGGGAAGTAAAGTGTTAAATCATTTCACATGATAACAGAAGGTTCAGCCTGATATCCAACCAGGATGACAGTATAAAGGGATGCACAGTCTATGCTGACAGGTCAGCAGTCAGGCAATTGGAGACACATTCCACAAGTAGTTCGCTGATAACAGAAGATAAGAGAAATCAGGCAGCCTGTGATAGGCAGGGAATAGGTATGGGCTGTCTGTTCAGGTCGAACATGAGTTCGACTCGAACATTGGCTGTTCGAATAGCGAACAATTTGGGGTGTTCGCGGCAAATTCGAAAGCTGCAGAACACCCTTTAAAAGTCTACGGGAGAAATCAAAAGGTTAATATGGAAGCTATTGTCATAAAAAGTGTTTGGGGACCCCGGTCCTGCCCCAGGGGACATGTATCAATGCAAAAAAAAGTTTTAAAAACGGCCGTTTTTTCGGGAGCAGTGATTTTAATAATGCTTAAAGTGAAACAATAAAAGTGAAATATTCCTTTAAATTTCATACCTGGGGGGTGTCTATAGTATGCCTGTAAAGGGGCGCATGTTTCCTGTGTTTAGAACAGTCCGAGAGCAAAATGACATTTCTAAAGGAAAAAAAAGTCATTTAAATGTACTGCGGTAGCGCCGGCAGCTATAATGAATTGTCGGGTCATTGCAATACACATAAAAGTCATTGAAAAAAATGGCCTGGGATTCCCCCACAGTGCGTTAGCAGGCCCTTTGGGTCTGAATATTAAGGGGAACCCCAAACCAAAATTAAAAAAAACAAAAATGCGTGGGGGTCCCCCAAAATTACATACCAGGCTCTTCAAGTCTGGTATGGATATTAAGGGGAACCTCGTGCCAAAATTTTTAAAAAAATGGCGTGGTGGTCCCCCTAAAAATCTATATCAGACCCTTATCCGAGCACGCAACCTGGCAGGCCACGGGAAAAGAGGGGGGGCGAGAGAGCCCCCCCCCCTCCTGAACCATACCAGGCCACATGCCCTCAACATGGGGAGGATGTCCCCACGTTGATGGGGACAAGGGCCTCATCCCCACAACCCTTGCCCAGAGGTTGTGGGGGTATGCAGGCGGGGGGCTTATCGGAATCTGGAAGCCCTCTTTAACAAGGGGACCCCCAGATCCCGGCCACCCCCCTGTGCAAATTGGTAATGGGGTACGAATGTACCCCTACCATTTCACAAAAAAAGTATCAAAAATGTTAAAAAAGACAAGAGACGGGTGACCCCGTCCCCCTCTGACACCACGGGAAAAACCATAGGGAAGTCCCTGTGAGGTCCCCCTGTGTCAGAGGGGGGTGGAGTCACCGGGTGGCCCCGCCCTCCGTTATATAAGAACTGTCAGAAGAACAGAAGCGTCACACAGCGGGAATCTCCCATGGATGCGGATTGTCCGGAGAACGAAGCAGGGAAGAAGAAGCCGAAGAAAGATGCGGACGAGAAGACCAAAGGAAGAAGCAGAGGATCAGAGGAAGAAGCAGAGGAAGAAGCGGGGGAAGAACAAGATGGAGGAAGAAAACCGAATGAAGACCAGAAGAAGATGGAAGAAGAAGCAGGGAAAGAAGAAGACATTAATAAAGGAATTGTCAAAAACCGTCTCTTTTTAACATTTTTGACACTTTTTTTGTGAAATGGTAGGGGTACATTTGTACCCCATTACCATTTCACATGGGGGGGCTGGGATCTGGGGGTCCCCTTGTTAAAGGGGGCTTCCAGATTCCGATAAGCCCCACGCCTGCATACCCCCTCCACCACCGGGCAAGGGTTGTGGGGATAAGGCCCTTGTCCCCATCAACATGGGGACATCCTCCCAATGTTGAGTGCATGTGGCCTGGTACTGTTCAGGAGGGGGGGCACTCTCTTGTCCCCCCCCTCTTTTCCTGTGGCCTACCAGGTTGCATGCTCGGATAAGGATCTGGTATGAATTTTTAGGGGGACCCCCACGCTATTTTTTTTTTCATTTTGGCACGGGGTTCCCCTTAAAATCCATACCAGACCTGAAGGGTCTGGTATGGATTTTGAGGAGGACCCCCACGCCATTTTTTTTTTATTTTGGCGCGGGGTTCCCTTTAATATCCTTACCAGACCTGAACGGCCTGGTATGGAATTTGGGAGGACCCCCACACATTTTTTTTTTTAATTTTAGTTCGGGGTTCCCCTTAATATTCATACCACAATGCACTGTGGGGGAATCCCAGGCCATTTTTTTCAATGACTTTTATGTGTATTGCAGAGACCCGAAAATTCATTATAGCAGCCGGCGCTACCGCTAGTACTTTTAAATGACTTTTTTTTTCTTTAAAAATTTCATTTTGCTCTCGGACTGTTGTAAACACGGGAAACATGCGCCATTTTACAGGCATACTATAGACACCCCCCAGGTACGAAATTTAAAGGAATATTTCACTTTTATTGTTTCCCTTTAAGCATTATTAAAATCACTGCTCCTGAATAAAATGCCATTTTTAAAACTTATTTTTGCAATGCTACATGTCCCCTGGGGCAGGACCAGGTCCCCAAACACCTTTTATGACAATAACTTGCATATTAACCCATAAAATTAGCACTTTTGATTTTTCACGTTCGTGTCCCATAGACTTTAACTGTGTTCACGTGTTCAAACTATTTTTTTGCCTGTTCGCATGTTTTGCTGCGGGGGGTGTTGGCCCATCCCTAGCGGGGAAGGAGATCCAGGTGTCAGCCCGACAATAAATAAGGCTGAGCTCTGGTGAAGTGAACATTCCCTTATCATGTTTTACTTTCTTTTCTGCACTTTCCTCCATAGTGTGTGGACACCTTGCTGATTCCAGGGGGGGCACTTGACCCCCTTGCCCCTTCCTGCAGACACCCATGCTCAGAGGTGTCCCTCCTAATGCAGAATTCACCAGGGAAAGGTGTGTAGTGACATGGGACAGAATACTTCCCAGAGGAACTCTGTATGTTACACAACTGCTCATCTCTAAGCCAGGGTACCGCTTTAATGTTGGTCTTCCTCCAAACATGACGAGTCAAGTTAATGCCAAAGAGCTTCATTTTGGTCTCATCTGGCCACAGCAAATTCTCAAAATTCTTCTCTGAGGCTGGGTTCATACTTATGCGAATTGGATACTGATTTTATCCACATCCAATTCACATAGCAGGAGATTGTGACCAGCTCTCTATGGAGCCAGTTCACACATCTCCGCAGCAGATTCGTTTCAGGTCCGAATTCAGCCAAAAAGTCGGGCTGAAATCGGCCCCTAAAAGGAGACGCACCGGACTCCTGCTGTGAGCTGCTGCATTCTATAGTGTGAACCCAGCCTGAATCATTTAGATGTTCATTGGTATGACTGTACATGTGCCTCTTTGAGGAGGGGGACTCGCCGTGTTTGGAGGAAGAAAAATGCTGACTATGACCCTAAGAACACCATCCCTACAGTCAAGCCCGGAGGTGGAAACATTATGCTTTGGGGCTGTTTCTCTGCTAAAGGTACAGACCCACTTTGCCGCATTGAGGGGCCAAGGATGGGGCCATGTATTGTAAAATTTTGGATGAGAACCTTCTTCCCTCACCCAGAACAGTAAAGATGGGTCATGGATGGGTCTTCCAGCATGACAATTAACCAAAACATACCGCCAAGGCAACAAAGGAGTGGCTCAAGAAGAAACACATTAAGGTCATGGAGTGGCCTAGCCAGTCTCCAGACATTGATCCTATAGAAAATTTATGGAGAGAGCTGAAACTTCGAGTTGCCAAGCGACAGCCAAGAAACCTTATGGATTTAGAGAAGATCTGTAAAAAAGAGTGGATCAAAATCCCTCCTGAGATGTGTGAAAACCTGGTAACCAACTACAAGAAACGTATTACCTCTGTGCTTGTCAACAAGGGTTTCTCTACCAAGTACTAAGTCATGTTTTGCTTGGGGATCAAATACTTATTTTACTCACTGACCTGCAACTTAATTTATAACATTTGTATCATGTTTTGTCTGGATTTTTAGTTGATATTCTCTCTCTATCATTTAAAATACACCTATGATAAAAATTATAGACCCTTCATTTCTGTGTAAGTGGGCAAAATTACAAAATCTGCAAGGGATCAAATAATTATTTTCACCACTGTATATGTCCGTCCTCCAATCCCCTAGACCAGGGGTTGCCAAACTTTCCAAACTAAGTGCCAGTTTACTGTCCTTCAGAGTTAAGAGGGGGTGGACTCTACCCAGTGGAAGTAAACAAATGCCTCATCATTGCTATTAGGGGGAGAAATAGTGCCCCATAGTTGGTATCAGTGGGAGTAATAGTGCCCTATCATTGGTGTCATTTGGGGGAAAACTGCCCCATCATTGGTGTCCTCAGGTGTAAGAGTGTCCCATCATTGGTGTAATTGGGGGGAACTGCCCCACCTTTGGTGTCAGTGGGAGGAATAATGCCCCATCATTAGTGTAAGTCGGAGGAATAGTGCCCCACCATTGGTGTCAGTGGGAGGAATAGTGCCCCATCATTGGTGTTAATGCTAGGAATGATGCCCCATTGTTGGTGTCAGTGGAAGGAATGGTGACCCATTGCTGGTGTCTGAGGGAGGAATAGTGCCCTATCATTGGTGTTAATGCTAGGAATGATGCCCCATTGTTAGTGTCAGTGGGAGGAATAGTGCCCTATCATTGGTGTGTGTGGCGGTACCCCCGTAGGGGCTGCTAAGTGTTGTGGCCCACCTGTCACCCTGCCCAGCCCCTGGCATTCATTTCCAAGACACTTCAAGACAATGAACAGTCCAATAGCTTTGTTTTTGTGTTTTATTGAGGGTATAGGACTTGGTTGGGTAAAGGAATATATGGGATGCCCAGTGAATTTTAGAACAATCAATTGGGACAAACTATGTACACTCCCTGTACATATTACCACTTCAGTCTCCTCCAGAACTTTACTTACTTGCAGACTATTCCTCTTCCTTCCTCCTGCACAACTCTTGACTCTCAGGATCAGCTAGCACAAAATGGTTAGACCTGACTCTGACTCAGCCAGACCTTACCAACCGCACTTTGCAGGCAGGGACCGCGGGCCCTTATAGTGTAGCAAGAAAATAACCCACCTTCAGGCCCTGCCAGCCCTCCTGGCCGCAGCTGCCTTTGTCCACTGCCCCTGACAACACAGTCCACTCCACTGGCTCTGCACCTATCCCAGACTGCAAGCTCCCAGTCCTCTCAGGCGTGCCTCCCCTGTCCTCCTGACTGTTCTTGTCACTCACCAGCTCTCCTGGCTGCAACCAGTTGTTCCTGTCCTTGAAGACTTGCCTGGCAATTCTAGCTCCTCCTGTCCAGAACCTTCACGCTTTCTTGAAGGGCTCTGTCTGCACCCGAGCCCCGAGCCCAAGGTTACGCCCGCAGACTGGGGAGCTCCCTCAAAGTCCCCGACAGCCTAGAACTTCATCTTCAAGCTCTGAACAATTCCAATGACTCCTCCCGAGTTGGGCTGACCCCAGGTACCTAAAGAAGTCTGTCCCCTGCCAACCCAAGTTGAGGATTGGTCGGGGCTCCTTAGAATACTCCAGGCAGCTCCACCTCTCCTTCTCTCTTTCTAGTACCTTCCAGAAGGTTCTAGAAAGAAGAGGGAGGTCTTAGTGATGCTGCCTGTGAGTCACCAGCTGCTATTTTGAGCTACTCCCAGCTCAAATCAAAACAAACAGGCCTGGCTAAATTTACCTTACCTATCACACAAAAAAAAGCTATTCTAGCACCTACCTAAGTAGAGGGTGCTACGTGCGAATGCTAGGAATGGCGCTCCTCTGTTGCTGTCAGTGGGAGAAATAGTGCCCCATCATTGGTGTCAGTGGGAGGAATAGTGCCCAATCGTTAGTGTCAGTGGGAGGAATAGTGCCCCATCATTGGTATCAGTAGGAGGAATATTGCCCCATCATTGGTGTGAATGCTAGGAATAGCAAAAAAGCACTGCAGAGCGGGGTAGACGCCAGACAGAGGAACTTTTTTCAGCATGGAATAGCTACTGCCAAGTCATTCAGATTGGCTATATATGGACAAGAAGCCATACTGAGGCTTTGGATAGCTTCACTCTTCAATCTACAGATACTGACCACAACTTTTTCGTTGCATACGGTTCCTGTGATCACCCGGCAAACAAAAATAAAGAGCTTTCCTTATTTGAAAACTTCTTACGATATTGGATGTTCTTGGTGGGCATCTGTTGACACCATCATTGGTAGTGCTTCATTTTTTCAAGTTGCATAGTAGAACATTTTGCATATAAGATAAATTTATGACTGCACATACTCTTGCCAATACCTCTGACAAATGTGCTTGAACCAGAAACGCGTCGGGTACCAGAGATATTACTATTAATACATCATGCTAACTATGTAATCTGTCATGTTCTTTGTCTTTTTCTTTTCCTTTTTTTCCTGATATATGTGGTTTTTGATATGTCCTTTTCCCTGTCTCAAAGAGGAGATCTAAACAGACTCCTGATATCTCCCCAAAGCCCCCCCCCCCAACAGAGTTACATAGTTACATAGTAGGTGAGGTTGAAAAAAGTCCATCAAGTCCAACCTATGTGTGTGATTATGTGTCAGTATTGCATTGTATATCCCTGTATGTTGCGGTCATTCAGGTGCTTATCTAATAGTTTCTAGAAGCTATCAATGCTCCCCGCTGAGACCACCGCCTGTGGAAGGGAATTCCACATCCTTGCCGCTCTTACAGTAAAGAACCCTCTACATAGTTTAAGGTTAAACCTCTTTTCTTCTAATTTTAATGAGTGGCCACGAGTCTTGGTAAACTCTCTTCTGCGAAAAAGTTTTATCCCTATTGTAGGGTCACCAGTACAGTATTTGTAAATTGAAATCATATCCCCTCTCAAGCGTCTCTTCTCCAGAGAGAATAAGGTTCAGTGCTCGCAACCTTACCTCATAACTAAGATCCTCCAGACCCTTTATTAGCTTTGTTGCCCTTCTTTGTACTCGCTCCATTTCCAGTACATCCTTTCTGAGGACTGGTGCCCAGAACTGGACCGCATACTCTAGGTGCGGCCGGACCAGAGTCTTGTAGTGCAGGAGAATTATTGTTTTATCTCTGGAGTTGATCCCCCTTTTAATGCATGCCAATATTCTGTTTGCTTTGTTAGCAGCAGCTTGGCATTGCCTGCCATTGCTGAGCCTATCATCTACTAGGACCCCCAGGTCATTTTCCATCCTAGATTCCCCCAGAGGTTCTCCCCCCAGTGTATAGATTGCATTCATATTTTTGCCACCCAAATGCATTATTTTACATTTTTCTACATTGAACCTCATTTATATATATAAAAAGTGCTGCGCAAATAAAAGTTCATAAACAACTAAATTGGTAATGTAATGTCAATATGAAAGAGCAGGAACCACCGGTGACAATAAGTATCTGGATGGTGACTTTATCCCTCCACCACTTTTAGATGGCCCCTCACCTCAGATATTCGACCTGAAACAGGTCACACCGCTTATAAGGATTGAATGGATCAGTCATAAGGTTACTCCTTCAATTCCTTCAGCTCACAACGCTCAGTATAGCCAGATGGTATATGTAAAGTAGAAAGCGACAGACCATAGTGTTCTCCGTGTAACAGTTTTATTAAATTAATAAAAATGAATAAAAAAGCACATCAGTGACACTCACATAGAACCGGCACTCCGATCCGAGTGCCGGCCAGCAGGCTTGTGATCGTATCTGTCGGAAGACCGCGGGTGACGTCACACGCTCCTTACCCCCGTACGCGTTACGTCCTATGGGCGGGACTTCATCGGCGTGGGGCGGGATGCGCAGTGACGGCCCGCATTGTTGTTATTATACACCATGGCGACGGCAGCACCAATCAAAAGGCCAGAGGCAGTGATCAGGAGGACAAACACCTCCCTGTCATTATCCTTTGCTCCCAACGGAAGTTACATAGATGAGCACCGCCAGCAATAAGCATATTTAAAATATATGATATGCAGAAATAATTGTTTGCAGTATCGAAATGGCATATATCCTGATACATAGCAAACTCCATATATGTATATGTCATAATGTTTTTTAAAATTTATACGCATAAATAATGCAAAGTCGCATACAAAATAAACGCATAACATATAAGAATGATTGCTTACAATGCCCGGATAGGCATATATCACTATGCACAGCAAACACTCTAAATCTCCAAATTGGAGTATCTAAAACTAATAAATTAATAAAAATTGATAAAATTAAATGCGCATAAATTAATGCAGCAAAATCGCATGTGAAAAAGCCCATACAAGATACGTATGGATAATACGAAAGATACATTGAACCTCATTTGCCATGTAGTCGCCCACCCCATTAATTTGTTCAGGTCTTTTTGCAAGGTTTCCACATCCTGCGGAGAAGTTATTGCCCTGCTTAGCTTAGTATCGTCTGCAAATACAGAGATTGAACTGTTTATCCCATCCTCCAGATCGTTTATGAACAAATTAAATAGGATTGGTCCCAGCACAGAACCCTGGGGAACCCCACTACCCACCCCTGACCATTCTGAGTACTCCCCATTTATCACCAACCTCTGAACTCGCCCTTGTAGCCAGTTTTCAATCCATGTACTCACCCTATGGTCCATGCCAACGGACCTTATTTTGTACAGTAAACGTTTATGGGGAACTGTGTCAAATGCTTTTGCAAAATCCAGATACACCACGTCTACAGGCCTTCCTTTATCTAGATGGCAACTCACCTCCTCATAGAAGGTTAATAGATTGGTTTGGCAAGAACGATTCTTCATGAATCCATGCTGATTACTGCTAATGATATCGTTCGTATTACTAAAATCCTGTATATAGTCCCTTATCGTCCCCTCCAAGAGTTTACATACTATCGATGTTAGGCTAACTGGTCTGTAATTCCCAGGGATGTATTTTGGGCCCTTTTTAAATATTGGTGCTACATTGGCTTTTCTCCAATCAGCTGGTACCATTCCAGTCAGTAGACTATCTGTAAAAATTAGGAACAACGGTCTGGCAATCACTTGACTGAGTTCCCTAAGTACCCTCGGATGCAAGCCATCTGGTCCCGGTGATTAATTAATGTTAAGTTTCTCAAGTCTAATTTTAATTCCGTCCTCTGTTAACCATGGAGGTGCTTCCTGTGTTGTGTCATGAGGATAAACACTGCAGTTTTGGTTACTGAAGCCCCCCGATTCACTCGTGAAGACTGAGGAGAAGAATAAATTCAATACCTTCGCCATCTCCCCATCCTTTGTAACCAGATGTCCTTCCTCATTCTTTATGGGGCCAATATGGTCTGTCCTCCCTTTTTTACTGTTTACATACTTAAAGAATTTCTTGGGATTTTTTTTTGCTCTCCTCCGCTATGTGTCTTTCATGTTCTATCTTAGCTGTCCTAATTGCACCCTTACATTTCCTGTTGCATTCTTTAAAAAGTCTGAATGCTGAGGATGATTAGTTGAGTTGATTAACCACTTGCTGACTGCCGCATATACATATAGGTTGGCAGAATGGCACGGCTGGGCAAATGGGCGTACCACACATCCCTTTGAATTTGCCGCTCTGCCGCGACCTCCGTGAGTGTGATCACGGGTCCTGTGGACTCGATGTCCGTTGGGATACCCGCGATCGTCTCACGGAGAGGAAGAACGGGGAATTACTGATGTAAACAAGCATTTCCCCGTTCTGCCCAGTGACAGGACTCTGATCACCGCTCCCTGTAATCGGGAGTTGTGATCAGTGTCGTGTCACACATAGCCCATCTCCCCCACAGTTAGAATCACTCCCTAGGACACACTTAACCCCTTCACTACCCCCTAGTGGTTAACCCCTTCACTGCCAGTCACATTTACACAGTAATCAATGCATTTTTAATTGCACCGATCGCTGTATAAATGTGAATGGTCCCAAAATTGCGCCAAAATTGTCCGATCTGTCCCCATAATGTCACAGTCATGATAAAAATCACTGATCGCCGCCATTACTGGTAAAACAAAAAAATATTAATAAAAATGCCATAAAACTATCCCCTATTTTGTAGACGCTATAACTTTTGCGCAAACCAATCAATAAACGCTTATTGCGAATTTATTTACCAAACATATGTAGAAGAATACGTATTGGCCTAAACTGAGGAAAAAAAAGTTTTTTTAATATATATTTTTGGGGGATAGTTATTTTAGCAAAAAGTAAAAAATAATAAGTTTTTTTCAAAATTGTCACTATTTTTTTGTTTATAGTACAAAAAATAAAAAACGCAGAGGTGATCAAATACCACCAAAAGAAAGCTCTATTAGATTGTAAGCTCTTCTGAGCAGGGCCCTCTTAATCCTCTTAATCTTAATCCTATTGTATTGTATTGTATTATATTATAACTGTATTGTCTCCCTTTTATATTGTAAAGCGCTGCGTAAACTGTTGGAGCTATATAAATCCTGAATACCGGTAATAATAATAATAATAATAAATAATTTGTGGGGAAAAAAGGACGTCAAGTTTGTTTGGGAAGCATGACGCACGACCGCGCAATTGTCAGTTAAAGCAATACAGTGCTGAATCTCAAAAAGGGCTCTGGTCTTTGGCCAGCCAAATGGTCCAGGGCTTAAGTGGTTAATGATCATTTCATGCTTGAATGATCGAATGGTTTTATGTACAAACAATAAATATATTCGCTAATCTATTCATGTGTGGTTGTTGCCTACAAAGTCCCAACGAAGGGGGATCCTCTTCTTTTTTTTTTTCTTTGAATGCTAGGAATGGTTCCCCATTGTTGGTGTCAGTAGGAGAAACAGTGCCCTTTTGCTGGAGTCAGTGGCAGGAATAATACCTCAAGGGCTGGAAAAGGGCAAGCAAATGGCTGCATCTGGCCCCTAGGCCGCAGTTTGGAGACCACTGCGATAGGCAAAAAAGGAGCAATTAACCTGTAGCAGTGCAGGCACAGCCTCACTGCAAGGGAAAACCTTTTTTTGCCCAGAGAATTGTTTTAAATGTCCCTCTTCCTGGCCTGAGGTATAGATTGTTAATAAAAAATACACTAAAGAGGTGTATTTATTTTTTTTAAATTGCAGAGCGAATCATCTTGCGAAACATTATGTACATTCATTCTGTGCAAATGGGGGCAAAATTGCATATCACTAAGCAATTTTCTCGCCCTTTGTAAATGTTATTCATGAATGTTATTTCTGTTCTTGGACCTCTCCTTTTCTCAATCTACACCACCTCCTTGGGTCAGTTGATTGCCTCCCATGGCTTTCAATATCATCTCTACGCTGATGACACCCAAATCTATCTCTCCACCCCCCAGCTCTCTCCATCTGCCTCCTCACGCATTACCAACTTACTAGCAGACATATCAGCCTGGATGTCACATCACTTCCTCAAACTCAACCTATCCAAAACCGAGCTCATGATATTTCCTCCCTCAGGTGCCACTTTCCCTGCTTTCCCTGTCAATATCAACGGCTCAACTATCAACCCATCTCCCCACGCCAGGGTCCTAGGTGTAATCCTGGACTCTGAACTAACCTTTCAACCCCACATTCTATCACTATCCAAAGCTTGCCGCCTCAATCTCCGCAACATCTCCAAGATACGCCCCTTCCTAACCAATGTCACCACAAAGCTTCTAATCCACTCCCTGGTCATCTCCCGCCTCGACTACTGCAACTCCCTCCTCATTGGCTTACCTCTAAATAGGCTATCCCCACTTCAATCTATCATGAACGCTGCTGCCAGGCTCATCCACCACACAAACCGCTCAGCGTCTGCTACACCCCTCTGCCAATCACTCCATTGGCTGCCACTCAGTCACCGAATTAAATTCAAGATACTAACTATAACTTACAAAGCCATCCACAACCTGGCCCCTAGCTACATCTCTAACCTAGTCACAAAATACCAACCTAATCATTCTCTTCGCTCCTCCCAAGACCTCCTGCTCTCAAACTCCCTTGTCACCTCATCCCATGCTCGCCTTCAGGACTTCTCCAGAGCCTCCCCCATCCTCTGGAATGCTCTAACCCAATCCGTCCGATTTTCTCCTACTTTATCCACTTTCAGACGATCCCTGAAAACTCATCTCTTCAGAGAAGCCTATCTGGCCCCCACCTAACAACTGTACATTTATCTTCTCAATCAGCACATCACCCACAGTTATTACCTCTTGTATCTTTTGACCTTCCCTCTTAGATTGTAAGCTCTAAGGAGAAGGGCCCTCTCATTTCTACTGTATCAAAGTGTATTGTATTTGTACTGTCTACCCTCAAGTTGTAAAGCGATACGTAAACTGTTGGCGCTATATAAATGCTGTATAATAATAATAATAATAATAATGTTATTCATTCACAAAGAATAGAGTGAATTAGGAAAATACAGAATTATAGATGAAGCTGATAACCATAGCTGAGCTCCCAACTGTCCCTGATTTCGAGGGACTGTCCCTGATTTGGAGCAATGTCCCTCTGTCCCTCATTCCTCCTCATTTGTCCCTCATTTTGGTCTGATCTATATAGTTGTATATAAAATGCACTTTTTATCTATCAAAAGGTGTCTTCCAGCACTAAACCTGCCATTTGATTTCTAAATTGCTGCATTTGTAAATTCCAAAAGCCAATATAAAGGAATAATAGTGGTAAAAAAAAAGCACTTGTGGGTTTTACCAGACTTTTTTTGTACAATTCTCCTTTAAGGTGGCGTGGTAAAGGAGTGTGTCCTATGCCTGCATACTTTTGCTGATAGGTGTCCCTCATTCCGATCTCAAAAAGTTGGGAGGTATGCCATAGTAATATTTAATAATAAATAATATAATAACAAATAATAAAATAGTAGTATTCATTTACGAACACAGCCACCGTCTAACAGGAAGTCGGATTACAGCAGGAAATTGGAGATTTGAGGGCAGCTGGGAGCAATACAAAGTACTTGTTCTGCAGTATGTTATATACAGTGCAATAGAATTTTCTTCTTTTTTTTTTTTTTTTTTTTAAACCAGAGTTTATTGTCACTTTAATCCTTGTTACTACAACAACAGAATGCAATGTGACTGTTTTTTATTGGGCATGGCTGTATTTTACTGTTCTGGAGTTCAACCCGCTGCATATTAAACAGCATGCATATCAGCCTCTGTAATCTCTGACTCTCTTTCTGAGTAAATAATTAGCTTTGTTTCTTATCTAGGTAAAAATTAACAATGATGGCTGGTTTACACTGGTCTGACATATGCTCCGACTTCCAGAGCATGACATGTCAAAATGAATGGTTCCCTATGAGAGCCATCTTAACTGGTCCCCCAAGTACTGGAAATGAATGTACACTAGTGTTTTCTTCAGTGTAGCACCACTCTGGTACCCCAAAGGCAGGATAGCACCTCCAGAGGCAAGGGCTGAGTCCATGGCTATAATGAGTGGACCATTGGGCGCCAGTCACTTTTGTCTTTTTTTAACCACCTCCGGACCGCCGCACGCCAATATACGTCCTAAATTTGAAGAGGGATATCTTTATTATGGCAGCAGCTAGCTACCATAACTCCGGTATCCACTTCTTCAGCGGGTGGTCCGGTTTCCAATAATAGTGGTCTCTGCGGCGGATTCGCTGCAAGATCACTTTTATCGGCGGCGGGAGAGGGCCACCCCCCCTCCAGCAGCTTACCAGAGCCGTCGGCAGTGGCGGAGGCAATCGGATCCTTCTTCCTGCTAGGCATGGAGATGAGTGAGGGGAAGATGGTCCCCACCCGTCTCCATACCATTGCAGGGCGGAAGTGACATCAAAACGTCACTTCTGTCTATAGCTCTTAAAGAACCATTTTTTATCTATTTTTTATTGCATTTTAGTGTAAATATAAGATGTGAGGTCTTTTTTGACCCCAGATCTCATATTTAAGAGGACCTGTTATGCTTTTTTTCTATTACAAGGGATGTTTACATTCCTTGTAATAGGAATAAAAGTGACACAATTTTTTTTTTAAGAACAGTGTAAAAATAAAAAATAAAAGGTAGAATAAATAAGAAAAAAATTAAAAATTTTTAAACGTGCCCCGTCCTGCCGAGCTCAAGCGAACGCATACGTGAGTAGCGCCCGCATATGAAAACTGTGTTCAAACCACACATGTGAGGTATTGCTGCGATCGTTAGAGCGAGAGCAATAATTCTAGTCCTTGACCTTCTCTGTAACTCAAAACATGCAACCTGTAGAATTTTTTCAACGTCACCAATGGAGATTTTTAAGGGTAAAAGTTTGTCGCCATTCCATGAGGGAGAGCAATTTTGACATGTTGGGTATCAATTTACTCGGCGTAACATTATCTTTCACAATATGAAAACAATTGGGCTAACTTTACTGTTGTCTTATTTTTTAATTTAAAAAAAGTGTATTTTTTCCCAAAAAAGTGCGCTTGTAAGACCGCTGCGCAAATACAGTGCGACAGAAAGTATTGCAACGACCGCCATTTTATTCTCTAGGGTGTTAGGAAAAAATGTATAATGTCTGGGGGTTTTATGTCATTTTCTAGCAAAAAAAAACAGTTTTTAGCTTGTAAACAACAAAACTCAGACAGAGGCTCCGTCCTTAAGTGGTTAAAGTTTTATTGCAGAACGGTCAAGGAGGTGAGGGTTAGGGGTCCCAGAACCATAGCACAGTGGTCATCAACTCCTGTCCTCAGGGCCCACTAACAGGCCAGGTTTTATGTATTACCTTGGGGAGATGCAGACTAGAATACTGCAATCACTGAGCAGCAAAAGATATCACCTGTGATGTATTTCAGTTATCTTGTAAACCTGGCCTGTTGGTGGGCCCTGAGGACAGGGCTGATGACCACTGCCATAGCCGATCACTTACAGACTCTCCAGGTCTATGTCAATGTCCAGCTTTACAGTGTCAGAACCTATAAGCCAACCTGGCAACAATGTAAGCGTGTTCCTAAATTTCAGTGCTTCCTCCAAGTGAGTCGTAAAGTCCTCCTGAGAGACCAGCCTTCTTCCTGGCTCTCTCCAGCAAGGGACCTCCCCTGGGTCAGCTCTTTGGCACAGCTTCCTCCAGATCCAGAATGACAGCTTCTGGACCATGTCAACACACATTAGGCCTCGAAACAGGCTATTGGGCCTAACAGCAGAGCTATGTCTGGCACCACTTCACTGGGCCTCAGCCCAGGGAAAGACAGCGAGCACATGGTCTGTCCCAAATATTTATATCCTGCCCCAGCATGCAACATTGGCATAACCTTCTACTGGATTGTCTGAAGAAAATATAAATATTCATAACTCAGTTTTGTTTGTGAAATCATATACTTTGACCAGTGATACCAGGGTTGACCAATGAAGCCAACTTAAAGTGTTACTAAATCCAGAACCATAAAATCAGTCTGTATATGCAGCAAAGCATGCTTGTTATACTCACTGTGGAATCTAAGTGGTAAATCCTCTGCATTGTGTAAAAAACAGTTTGATCCTGCCTTCTCTGATCCTCCTCTTCTTTCACAGTCCCCAACCCATATGCTGATAGTACAGAGCCTTGGGAGCACTCTGCACATGCTCAGTTTGGTGTGTATTGCTAGAGGTTGTTTTTTTTTTCTTGGGAGAGTGCATGTGATCAGCACAGGGCCAATCAGCACTGGACAGACAGAGGGTCAGGGTTCCTGCAACCTCATAACACAGTCGGAGCAGAATGAAAACTCCTCCTACAAGCTTTAACCAGACAAAAAATAATACAATCAGTGCAATCCTTAAATCCTTAAAAGAATATGCCAGCTGAACACCCAGGAAATTCATAGACAGACTTGCAGGGAAAGGCATCCAGCAAGACACAACATCTGCATGTTTTAGAACAGTTCCTAACACAAGTTGTAACAAACTCCTTTACTTTCTCTATAGTCTCTTCTTGTAGGTTCTCAGCCCATTGAGCTCCCAGTCTCTCTCAGTCTAGACTTGCTTATTCACTGCCACTGAATTCCTTGAGCTCCTCCAATCTTCACTTAAGTATTTTCCTCAAACGTCACCACCGCTTCTCTGCTGGGTCCCTAGCTTGGCACTCCAGATACTTCTCAAGCTTCACCCCACTGGCCTGCTCGGTACCTGGATTGGCACACAAGGCTGCTCTGCAAAGCGGCTTGACACCTGCTGAAGTCTCCTGATTCTTCAATGTATGCGGTTGGTGAGAATACTGCTCTGATACTTGCTTCAGCTACTCACGGTGGTCCCTGATAATAAGGTGGTTGGTCCCTTAGTAGCTTCCCCTCTACCTCCGACCATGACAGGTTCTCCAGCTGGCAGAACCGTCACTTCTGGTTGGACTGCAAGCCACAATCCCAACCCTGCTCTGCTCTCTTGCTTCTGGATAGGCCCTCAGACAGCCTAGCAGCCAGATGTCCCCCAGGATAGGCAAAAACTCCAGGGTAGCAGCCCGGATAATACAACACACGTCCACCCAGACAGCCATCCAGGTGGCACAGAACACCGATCACCTGACTCCACCCAAATATATAGGTTCTCCCAGCAGGCCAAAGGATCCAAGAAAACCCCTGCCCATTGGATGAGATACCCCATATACCCATAACCTGACCTTGCTTTGCCCTTGTCTTATCAAATGTCACCAGGTACCCGGCCACCTAGTGGCAAAAGATAGAAGTGCCGCAATTCCAGACTTGGGGAGAAATCAATTGATCCCTAACAATGAGCCAAGGTAACACACCTGGCAGGTAAATTTAGGAGCGACATCAGGGTGCTAAACACATATATAATAAGGTATTTGAATGTCCATAAATCCGGGAGAGAGGATAAGATGGAATAATTCCTATAGAAACTCCTTGTGCTAAAAATCCCGGAAGGACAAAACACACCAGATCCTTTGTGAGGGTGAGCCCACCACAGACATTAATACTACTTCGCTCACCTCAATATATTGACCTCTGTCACCACAGAAAGGTCAAACACGTGATTGCCCACTAACAAGGGGATAAATGCAAGGGATGCGCTGCAGCTGGGAGCTGATAGCCGGTTGGGACTCTCTCAGATGTTAAACGACATACAGGTATCATATAAACATTAAAAAAGAACAATCTAAGTGCTCTTTGTAGAAATTGCGTAGACGCGTTTTTATTAAATATAACTTACAGGATCCTTCGTCTTGTGTCCGGCATGATTCAAAAGTACCGCCGAGTAGCTTCTGTCACAGTGCGATTTGATCGGATGGCGGCGGGTAATGTCAGCAGAATGTGGCTCCTCCAGGAGGATGGATGAGCGAGTTTGGGGTGGAGGAACTTAACCGGCCTGCACAGAGTCCTGACCTCAACCCGATAGAACACCTTTGGGATGAATCAGAGCGGAGACTGCGAGCCGGGCCTTCTCATCCAACACCAGTGCCTGACCTCACAGAATTCCCCCCCGCACACAAAGGTGAATGCATACAGCAGTCCTGCACACACATTTAAAAAACAATCGCAACCACATGGCCTTCTTGTCCAACAGGTAAACAGTTCAATCTCTGTATTTGCAGACGATACTAAGCTAAGCAGGGCAATAACTTCTCCGCAGGATGTGGAAACCTTGCAAAAAGATCTGAACAAATGAATGTGGTGGGCAACTACATGGCAGATGAGGTTCAATGTAGAAAAATGTAAAATAATGCATTTGGGTGGCAAAAATATGAATGCAATCTATACATTGGGGGGAGAACCTCTGGGGGAATCTAGGATGGAAAAGGACCTGGGGGTCCTAGTAGATGATAGGCTCAGCAATGGCATGCAATGCCAAGCTGCTGCTAACAAAGCAAACAGAATATTGGCATGCATTAAAAAGGGATCAACTCCAGAGATAGAACAATAATTTTCCCGCTCTACAAGACTCTGGTCCAGCCGCACCTGGAGTATGCTGTCCAGTTCTGGGCGCCAGTCCTCAGGAAGGATGTACTGGAAATGGAGCGAGTACAAAGAAGGGCAACAAAGCTAATAAAGGGTCTGGAGGATCTTAGTTATGAGGAAAGGTTGCGAGCGCTGAACTTATTCTCTCTGGAGAAGAGAAGCTTGAGAGGGGATATGATTTCAATTTACAAATACCGTACTGGTGACCCCACAATAGGGATAAAACTTTTTCGCAGAAGAGAGTTTAACAAGACTCGTGGCCACTCATTAAAATTAGAAGAAAAGAGGTTTAGCCTTAAACTGAGTAGAGGGTTCTTTACTGCAGTGTTTCTCAACTCCAGTCCTCAAGGCGCACCAACAGGTCATGTTTTCAGGATTTCCACTATTTTGCACAGGTGATTTGATCAGTTTCATTGCCTTAGTAATTACCACAGCCGTTTCATCTGAGGGAAATCCTGAAAACATGACCTGTTGGTGCGCCTTGAGGACTGGAGTTGAGAAACACTGCTTTACTGTAATGCCCCGTACACACGGTCGGATTTTCTGATGGAAAATGTTGTCGGAAATTCCGACCGTGTGTGGGCTTCATCGGACATTTTCCATCGGATTTTCCGACACACAAAGTTGGAGAGCAGGAGATAAAATTTTCCGACAACAAAATCCGTTGTCGGAAATTCCGATCGTGTGTACACAAATCTGATGGACAAAGTGCCACGCATGCTCAGAATAAATAAAGAGATGAAAGCTATTGGCCACTGCCCCGTTTATAGTCCCGACGTACATGTTTTACGTCACCGCGTTTAGAAAGATCTGATTTTCCGACAACTTTGTGCGACCGTGTGTAGACAAAACAAGTTTGAGCCAACATCCGTCGGAAAAAATCCTAGGATTTTGTTGTCGGAATGTCCGAACAAAGTCCGACCGTGTGTACGCCCTATTAGAGTGGCAAGGATGCGGAATTCCCTTCCACAGGCAGTGGTCTCAGCGGGCGGCATCAATTTTTTCAAGAAACTATTAGATAAGCACCTGAATGACCACAACATACAGGGATATATAATGTAATACTGAGATATAATCACACATAGGTTGGACTTGATGGACTTGTCTTTTTTCAACCTCACCTACTATGTAACTATGTAACATCAGTGCCTGACCTCACAAATGCCCTTCTGGAAGAATGGTCAAACATTCCCATAGACACACTCCTAAACCTTGTGGACAGCCTTCCCAGAAGAGTTGAAGCTGTTATAGCTGCAAAGGGTGGGCCAACTCAATATTGAACCCTACACACTAATGCCCCGTACACACGGTCAGACATTGATCGAACATTCCGACAACCAAATCCTAGGATTTTTTTCGACGGATGTTGGCTCAAACTTGTCTTGCATACACACGGTCACACAAAGTTGTCGGAAAATTCGATCGTTCTGAACGCGGTGACGTAAAACACGTACGTCGGGACTATAAACGGGGCAGTGGCCAATAGCTTTCATCTCTTTATTTATTCTGAGCATGCGTGGTACTTTGTGCGTCGGATTTGTGTACACACGATCGGAAATTCCGACAACGGATTTTGTTGTCGGAAAATTTTATATCCTGCTCTCAAACTTTGTGTGTCGGAAAATCCGATGGAAAATGTGTGATGGAGCCTACACACGGTCGTAATTTCCGACAACAAGGTCCTATCACACATTTTCTGTCGGAAAATCCGACAGTGTGTACGGGGCATTAGAATGGGATGCCATTAAAGTTCATGTGTGTGTAAGGGCAGGCGTCCTAATACTTTTGGTAAAAAAGTGTATGTAGACACCACATATCAGTGATTTGTATGTACATAGGATACGTTTTACTTGTTTTGATTTATGAATAAGGATTGTACTGTTTTTACACATACTCTATGTGTGATTTCTCATATAATGTCCCATCTCTTTGTACCTTCCCTTGTTGGGTGGTAAAGGGAGTCCAATTTGTATTTCAATTTGGGATGGTATCCACGGAGAAATAGCTCTGTATGTTTTTTTTTTTTTTTTTTTTGCCATCTGTATCGGATTGGGGATTTGTGTCCCATAAACAGGAAGTGAGAGAAAATCCCTCCAAAGTGAGGAAATCCTGGAGTGTCTATTCCTGTTCTGATGTCAACCCAAAATGTGTGATTTTATTTCACTTTCACTCTCAGTCATAGCAGTAAACAGGACACACAGAGAGGGTGATCCTACCTAACAGGGGCACAGACAGCAATAAAAACCTGATAGGGGTTCCAATCTATTTCTACTCTGTCCAAAACTAAAAAAAAGGTTTTGCCTTTAGTTACACTGTAACATACAATACAGAAACATCATGGATTCATCATTGTGCAATTTATCGCAGGTTAACAATAAATAAAAAAAAAACAGATTTGGGTTGGGCTGTGTACATTCTGGGTAATCAGGCCCCAAGCACACTAGGTGTTTATCCCATGTGCGTCCAATCACATCATTTTTGAGCCCCAGGAGGCATTAGTGCAGCATCCTACCTGCAGCCTAAAGCCCCGTACACACGATCGGATTGTTGGCCAACAAAACCATGGACTTTTTTCTGAAGGGTGTTGGGCAAAACTTGTCTTGCATACACACAGCCACACAATTGTTGGCCAACAATTACGATTGTAGTGACATACTACATGGTTTTTCAGCTCTTTAGCACCACTCTTTGGGTTCCTTCTACTAATTTCATGTTAGTAGAAGTTTGGTGAGTGTTGATTTGCGCTTTTCTTTTTGCATTTTTCAGTTCGCACTTTTCATTTTGCGCTTTTCAGTTTGTTTCTGAATGGCCGTTCGTCAACCAGACATGTTGCGGAATCGGAGGAGATAACATGTTATTTATTATTGGCCTTGGAGTTATTGCTTTGACATTATTTTTTTGGTTGAATAATGATTTCATTTGTTATATTTTCTATATTTTTGGATGCATAGAATGGACTTTTTGGTTTAGTTCTATTGGCAGATAGCATGTCTAATTTTATTTGTTTCCTTTTTTTAATACACAATAAAAAAAAATGTGGAGAATAATACTTGGCTATGTGTCTTACTTCAAATGACCGTTTGGGAGTAGGCAGTTACATTTTAAAAAATATAATGTAAAATTAACAAGGGACACCAACATAGTTGTATCTTTGATCTTATAAACTACAGGATAATGGTGTTGTGGTAACTTGCCCAAAAAAAAAAAAAAAAAAAAAAAAAAAGCATAATAATATTACCTATTCTTGATATCACTAGAAAAAAAAAGCCTTTGAAAATTAGTTTGCAATAACTCCATCAGTATCACCAGCAAAGCAGCTTCATTATTATCCCATTAAAGAAGAAGAGAATTGTGCGCTGCATTTGGAGATTTCATAATTTGCTGCGTCACGAATGTTAATTCTCCATTACGAATGCTAGTTTACAAGACCGACCGCTTCCGGCTCGTCCTTGCTTACGAGCATGCGTGTTTGTACTTTGGACTTTTGTCCGACGGACTTGTGTACACACACTCGGAAAATCCGACAACAGACATTTGTCCGCAGAAAATTTGAAAACCTGCTAGCCAACATTTGTTGGCAGAAAATCCAACAACAATTGTCCCATGGAGCGTACCTTTCCTGAAAAGTCCTCCCCTGGATTCTCCAGTCTCTTGGCTTCTTCCCACAGGCAAGACAGCACAGGACAATCCCTGGATCGGTAGGCCCCAAGACTTTTGGGCCTACCCTCAGTAGCTACGCCTCAGGCCAACTGGCTCCGAGACTAACTTGACAGCAACGACACACCTTAGGCCAGGAGGGCCATCAGGTCGGAACTCCTCTCAGTCACAGGGTCTGTCCCTTAAGTACCCTCTCCCACAATGCACAGCAGGCAGATCACACCCACCGACATATTTTCCGGGCAAGTAGGCACTCAATACACATAGCTTTTGCAATTTCCAACCTTGGCCAAAATAATAGGGCACCATCTCCAGGCCAAGGGGAAAACCACACAACCAGCCAAGCTGAAACAGAACCAGAATTTATAATAATCACAGTCTGAGTTAAACTACAGCCTCAGACAACTAAATTTTTACTTATAGCGTCTGTATTAAAAATACCAGCGCTACACAGTATAGTTCCAGCACTCAGTAGACTAAACTTTAATACTCTCTGCTGCACTTGAGGTGGCCTTGCTACCATTTATGCTGATCATCTTATGCCTATTCCTTATTGTTAATCACTTTATATGCTAAATTGTGTTATTTGTTAGTCCATTTTATGCTTGCCTAGTTACCAACCATATTGGGTGACAATATATTGTAAGTTTTGAATTTACTACATGGTTTGGTGCCTGTTTTAATTGATTTAACACTACTGTTGGGCACTAATTATTACTTTCAGTGATTTCCTGTGATATTGTATGTTGGTTCACTCAACCTCATGTGTCAGAGCGGCTGAGGTTCTTGAGAAGTTTGAGGCAAAGAACAGAAGATCCATCCTCTCCAGTGGCTCCAATAGAGGTAGTGATACACAAGTACCACTTGGTACCGTATTTGGCTCCATCTAGTTGCAGTACATTGTAACCTGCTATAGACCAATGACTCTTTACCAACAAATTGTGACCTACTTCCAGTCAGCAACCTCCCTTCTCCTGGGCCTCCAGCTAGCTGCAGATCCCCTAATTGCCTGCAGTGCCTCCCAGGTTCTATAGTATATACCTCCCATGGTGATCCACCATGCACCCCAACTTCTCATAGTGCTATTAGACCCCCTGATAGATTTCACCTTCCACAGTGACACCCAAAGTTCCACAGCACCCCCAGGCGCTTGCAGCACCCCCTAACTTGCTGCAGATCCTCCAGTCCCTTATCGTGCCCCCAACCTCCAACATAGTCCCACAATGCTCCCCAGTTGCTGCAGTGCACTCCAGTCTTCTACAGTGCCTCTTGGCAGCCCTCATCCTCCTGAATAGACCCATATTCAAGAGTTAAGCTGCCTGTGGATGGTGGCAAATCATCAGGTGACCATACTGTTCAGACAGACTGAGTCTAAGGAGTTATGCCAATGCATAAAACAGCATCTGAAACAGAACAGAATGTCTCATGACTGACCCCATGAGTGCTGTGTAAAAAGGAGAAAATCCTCCATAAAAGACAAGCAGAGCTGGGAGAAGCTAACAAAGGCACTAGAGCTGCACGATTAATCATCAAGAATCGTATTTTTTTCCCCCGTTACGATCTTGACAAAAGTATTTCACGATTCTTTCTATGCAAAGAATTCTCTCTGCTCTTCTGAAGCCACAACCATCAAAAGAAAGGAAGAAAAAAAAAACGGTCAGTCTGCCAAGAATCATCATTACATTCTTTAGCAGTGGAACTTAATACACTGGACTTTTTTTGTTTTCAAACGTTTTTATTGTAGGAGAATATAACATTTGGGTATACAGGCACTGTGGTGACATGAATTACAACGGCTAGAAAGCCCATTACAAAGAAGTGATATATCACACTCAGTGCAAACCATAGTTAGCATAATCTTACAGTATGAACCCAAAAAACAAAGGTAATAAAAAAATGAAAAAGGAAATACAAGACAAACAAATATATAAAAGGAAAAAAAAAGGAATGAGAAACCTTAAAGTAAATAGTTGTGATAAATGTGTACTTCTAAGAAATTAAGTTTACAGTCAGGGAGTACAAAACGATATGTCTAATATTGTAATGATCTGATATGTTGTGAAGGCCCTGGAATATCCCCTCTGTGTTTTGTTAACAAATAGGATTAATATTTACATTAAGGGGGGTCCGCTGTGGGTTCAGAGGGGTCCTCCAATCTGTCACTAAGCAGCAGAGCTGTCCAGATGTTCCATTTTCGGTCAAATATGGGCATGGAATCTAGAAGAGTATGATGTATTCTCTCCATGGATCTGATAGACTCCATACGAGAAATCACCTGTGACCAGGATACTTGGGGCCTCTTCCAGTTCAATGCAATTGCCCACTGAACCGCACTGAAGAGTGTATGGATTAATTTTTGTAGGGGGAGGGGAACATCTGGAAGCTCTGCAAACAGCAGACACATTTGACAAGTCAATGTAAATGACAATCCAGAGAGAAGCCTTATGAGGGAGGTAGTCTTGTGCCAAATGGTGTCTAAGGCCTTACAGCTCCAGAACGTATGCAGCAACGTACCCCTGTCCTGGCACCCACGAAAGCATGTGCCAGAGACCAGGGGATATATTCTGTGAAGACGATCCGGAGTGTAGTACCATCTAGTGTGAAGCTTAAGTACCGTTTCCTTAATTGACACAGAACGAGTGCACCTGTGCATATTGTCTATCATGTCCTGCCAATCTCCGCCAGAGATCTCCTCGGCCATCTCCACCTCCCATGCTGCCATCGCCAAAGATTTTTGAGTGGAGTTATAATCATTGAGGTAACGATAAAGTACAGAGATGGTCCCTTTATCCCTCGCCTCCTCTCCACACAAATGTTCAAAAGGAGTTTTCGACAACTCCACCCCTCCCTTCATGAGAGCCGAGTAGAAGTGTCGAATTTGCAGGTATTGGTGAAACTCGGCTCTGCCCAAACCATAGGTCTGTTGCAGGTGAGTATAGGAGCAAAAGGAGGCGTTCTGTAAAAGAGACTCGAGGTTCACCAAGCCAAGTGCTATCCATTTAAGATATGGCAAACTGGAGGAAAAAGCTGGGGGGAATGAGGGTTCTCCCAGAAAAGAAGATAAGAGGGGGACGCCAGAATGCAGCTGGAACTTTTTGCGGTAAAGGGACCATAGATAAAGTGATTGACCAACAATATTGTTCAGTGGGGTGATGTCTCTGGCGGAGACCGAGCGGGACCAGAGGAGACCAGGGAGGAAGTATGGAGTCACCGATATCCGTTCAAATTGTAGCCATGGCACAGAGGTGGGGATGGCATGCCACTGCGCCATTTGGATTAGCCTAGATGCCAGGAAGTATTTCCAGAGATCCGGGCATCCCAAACCTCCCCTTCTCTGGGCTCTATACATCAGTGCGCGTCCCATTCGTGGCTTTTTATTTTGCCAAATAAACCTGAGTAGGTCCATTTGAACCTTCTGAAGGACTGATCGAGAGACATATAAGGGTAGGGATCTAAAGAGGAATAGGAGCTTGGGGAGAATGTTCATTTTCACTGCCTGAATTCTCCCTAGAAATGATATGTGGTAGGAGGACCATTGATTTAAAAGGTATTTAACATTGGAAAAAGCTGGAGGGTAGTTCAATGAATATAGTTGTTTCAGGGAAGGGGCCAATTTAACTCCAAGGTATTGTAGAGAGATATGGTTCCATGAGAATTTAAATTTATCTGTGAGGGTGGTCAATAGGTTTTGCGGGAGATGAATTGGTAGAGCCGAACATTTGGAGGGGTTGATGCCCAAGCCCGATAATTTATAGAATGAGTCAAGGGAGGACATGAGGTTAGGGAGGGAGAGGAGGGGCTCGGAGATGAAAAGCAATACATCATCTGCGTAAAGGCTAAGTTTGAATTCCTGATCCCCCTTCCTGTAGCCCTTAATATTTGGGTCATTAGAAATGGATCTAGACAGGGGTTCCATAGCCAGCGCAAACAAGAGCGGAGATAAAGGACACCCCTGTCTAGTACCGCATCCCAGAGAAAAATAATCTGAGTAACATCCTGGAAGCTTAATTCGGGTTTTTGGGTTATGGTAAAGGGCTTTGAAGCCATGCACAAATGCCCCACTAAAGCCAAATTTGGCCAATACCGTATCTAGATATGTCCAGAGGACACTATCAAATGCTTTGTTTATATCTAAACTCAAAAGCAGTACTGAGTTTGAGTTCATATGGGCATCCTGCAGGATATTAGTGGCTAATCGTATATTATCCGTGATCTGCCTCGATGGGATGAATCCGGTTTGATCGGGCGATATCAAGGAAGTAATGACTTTGGCCAGTCTGTCAGCTAGGATCCTGCCGAATATTTTAAGATCATTATTTATAACCGAAATGGGGCGAAAATTTTGGGGGAGGGTATGATCTTTGCCGGGTTTGGGAATAAGGGACATGTTGGCAAGCAACATATCTGTAGGGAAACTTTGACCTTTGAGTATTTGATTATACATATTAGTAAGTGTGGGGAGTAGGGATTCAGCGAATTTTTTATAGTAAACCGGGGAGAAGCCATCAGGGCCCGGAGCTTTGGAGGGTTTAAGAGAGGAGATAATAGAGGCAACTTCCTCGGATGAGCAGGGGGCATTAAGGGTATCTAATTGCTCCTCCGAGAGACGAGGAAGCGGGAGGGTATCTAGCCAGGACTGCATAGGGGGAGGGTGTGAAGGGTCCGGGCCAGAAAGAAGTTGTTGATAGAAGGTGGAGAAAATCTGTAGTACATGTTTAGGATGTGAGGTGAGGTTGCCGTGGCTGTCCTTTAATTTGTAAAGGTGGGTCGGTTGGGTAGACTGTTTAAGTTTTCGTGCAAACATCGTGGAAGCAGAGTTACTATATAAGAGGAAGCGCGCTTTGGACCATCTAAGAGACTTCTCAATGTGACCCGATAGGATGTCATCAAGGGCTCTGCGTTTTTCGGTGATCTGGAGGAGCAACTCCTGTGTAGGGGTTTGAGTGTGTCTATGATATAATTGTTCTAATTCTAGGGTGAGTTTGTGGGTGTCCTGTTGTTTTTGTCGTTTTTGGGTCGTGGAAATCTCTATCAGATGGCCCCTCATCACAGCCTTATGGGCTGCCCATAGGGAGATAGGAGAAATGTTCTCTACATTATTGAGCCTGAAGTATTCTTTAAGATATCCCTCCAACTGAGCCATTATCACTGGGTCTGTGAGTAATGGTTCATTAAGGCGCCAGGACCTGGCTACATGTGGGAGACCTAAACATGAGATATGGGTGGAAACAAGGTGATGGTCCGACCAGGGGCAAACATGTATGTTGGCTGTAGTAGAGTTCACAGTTAAAGAGGGGGTGCCGAAAATATAGTCTAGGCGTGAATAACTGTCATGGGGGTGGGAATAGAACGTATATTCCCTAGAGCCGACATTGTGGGCTCTCCAAATATCAATGAGTTGAGAGGATTTTAGGGAATGTTGTAGGGATTTGGGAAAGGCTTTAGATGTGGGGCATGTTCGGCTTCTATCAAGTCCTGAGTGGGCCACTAAGTTAAAGTCCCCACCAACTAACATATGAGGGGAGTGGAACCTATCTAGGGTTTGAAAAAATTCTTTAAAGAATGTTGCCTGTGAGGCGTTCGGGGCATATACTGAGGCCATAGTTAGAAGTTTGTTTTGGATAGTACCCTGAACTATCACGAAACGACTGTTGGGGTCTTTATAGATTTTATGGGCCTGAAACATCACCGAATTTTTGATAAAAATGGCTGCCCCTCTAGACCTGGACCCATGGGTAGTGAAATAGCTTTGATTGAAAGATTTGTCAAAGTATGATGGGTGATTATCTCTGGAGAAATGCGTCTCCTGGATGAAGACCACATCTGCACCAAGAGATTTGTACGTTTTGAAAGCTTTTCTTCTTTTTTGAGGGGTATTAAACCCTTTAACGTTATGGGAAATTATGTTAATCCCCATGGTAATTTACAATGAATTCGTTGGGATCAGTAAGGGGTCCAGGCCGAGAGGGAGCAGCCAGACAGCAACTTAACTTTTCCAGAGGCATAACATCGCCAAGGCGCTCAGTCGAGTGGAACCTCATGCATCTATACTCTGAGTTAGTAGCACATAAATCACTAAGATATTGCCAATTGGTGTGTACAACAGAAAAAAAAAGCAAGAGCATAAAATCATAAACATAGAGAAACAAAAAAACTAGAAACCTGAATACTGGGCCAAAAAGTGGCCAAACAAAACACCGGGGGGTCATGGGGAAAAACATCCCATGGACCCAAAAAAAAGTGTCCATTCGGACCAAAAGGTCCGACACTCTGAGTGGTAACGTTCGTGTCATCCGTACGGACATAAATTCTGCAGAGGAATTTACCTGTGGGGAATCTACCAGCTCCAGCATCACTGACCAGATAAGGAGCCAGCCAGTTCTCAGTAATAAAGAGTGTAGGGACAATCATACGGGCGCAACCGGGAGTCCGTAATGAGCCGGGAGAGTCCAAACTTCTTTCAGCATGTTGGGAGATGTTCAATTCTTGATAACCTGGAGGAAGAAAGGTAAAAAAAAGAGAGAGAAAAAAAAAAAAAAAGGGAAAAAAAAAGAAAAAGTCCACGGAAGAGTGTGTCCTGTCGTTAGTCACGGCGTTGATCTCTGCGGTCTCTTCTAGGTGGAGAGGTTGCCCAAATAGCTGAGTGACGTGGAGTGGAGGGTAGTCTGGGCAGGGAAGCCGCATCAAGGAGGCCCATCTTCACCAGTAATTCTTTTCCTTCTGTTAGGGTGGTCACAGTGTAAGTTGTGCCATTGTGAGGCACCTGCAGCTTGAAGGGGAAGCCCCATCGGTAGCGAATACTGGCTGTTTGAAGAACAGAGGTAACCTCCTTCATCCTCCTGCGCTTATCCAGGGTGGTAGGGGAGATATCCGGGTAGATTTGAATCAGGGTACCTTCCAGACGAATATTAGGGGTGTTCCGTGAAGCTCTAAGTATTTCCTCTTTGACCAGGAAGTCCTTAAGGCAGAGTACTATATCCCTTGGTGGTTTCTCTGGGGGGGGGGAGGGCGAAGGGCCCTGTGAATCCTGTCGCAGGAGAAGGCCGATAGTGGGGAGTTTGGCAAAAGGGATTGGAAAATCTTTTGTATCGCAGGTAGTAGGTCGGTGACCGATTCGGGTACTCCGCGCACCCTAAGATTGTTGCGGCGGTTTCTGTTATCGAGGTCCTCGATGTGAGCTTGGAGCTGTAGGACTGTGTCAGATAGGGACTCATGTTCCTTCCTTAGGTCAGAATAAACTAAAGAGAGCTCGTCGTGCTTTGTCTCAAGTAAGTCAGTTCTGCTACCTAGGGCCGCAATCTCCAAGGACAGCGTGTTGGTAGACTTGTGGAGCTCTGATTGGAACTTCTGGGCGATCTTATCATACATTAAAGTCAAGCTCTCATCTAGATCAGCCTTAGTCAGTTGGAATGTGTACTCACTATCTCCCTGGGAGTGCGATGGTGAGAAAGCTGCTGTAGGAGAATGTGCCTGTGACTGTGTCTTCCGGGCGCCATCTTGGGCCTGCATGCTTCTCTCCCTCTCTCTTAACAGATAGGACGTTAAGGATCTTTGGGCCGGTTTTCCACGGCGATTTCTAGTGCCCGTCATGCGCTGAGTGTTCCGCCGGGGGTGCGGGGATATTTTAGGTAGATAGCAAGTGTTGATCGCCCCGGGGAAGTGCCGTTAGTCTCCGCGGCTCACGGAGCTCTCAGTCCTTGCGTCCTCCTCGGTTCGCGCCGCGCATGCGCCCCTACACCGGACTTTTTTACTGTTTTTACAGCAGCTGTTTTGGCTGTAGACATTTTTTCTACAGTCATTAGGCCTCATCCACACTGGACATTATAATAACGTTATAAAAACGTAAGTAGCTTTGCAGTGGGTTTTCAACTTTTTTCAACATTTTTGCAATAACGTTTTTTAGAGTTTTTCCACGTTAGCGTTTTAGCGTTTTTTTTTTTGAAAAAAATAAATAAATAAATAAATATATATATATATATATATATATATATATATATATATATATATATATATATATATATATATATATATATATATATATGTATATATATATTTTTTTTTTTCAATAGATCGAAAATGTTAAAAAACGTTGGTGAGTGACGTTTTTGAGCATTTATCGATGCGTTAGTCCTCATGCACACGGACGTTTTTACAGCTGCTTTTTTGAGCTTTTTTTGCAGCTTAAAAAGGCCTGTCTATGATAGTCTATGGCTTCATGCCCACCTAGGCGTTTTTAAGCTGCAAGTGGAATAGGCGTTTTCAAGCTGTAAAAAAAACCCAGGACCAGTGGGTTCTGAGAGACGTTTTTCAGCTGTAAAAACGCTCTAACGCTCAAAAACGCTAAAAAACGCTCAAAAACGTCATTCACCAACGTTTTTTAGCGTTTTTGATCCATTGAAAAAAAAAAAATTTGAAAAAAAAAACCGCTCAAAAACGCTAACGCGGAAAAACGCTCAAAAACGCTAAAAAAGGCTATTGCAAAAACGCTGAAAAAAGCTGAAAAAAGTTTAAAAAAATCACTGCAAAGATACTGGCGTTTTCATAACATTTTTTTAACAGCCTGTGTGCATGAGGGCTTAGAACGTTTTTACAGCTGAAAAACGTCTCTCAGAACCCACTAGTTTTGTTTCTTTTTTTACTGCTCAAAAATGCCGCTGTCCAAAACTGCTGATAACTGCCTATGTGTGCATGGACACTATAGGCCTCATGCACACTGGACGTTTTTTGGACATTTTTACAGCAGCTGTTTGTAGAAGTTTTTTTCTACAGTCATTAAACTCTCCATCATGTTATCCTATGTGTCCATGTACACATAGGCTGTTATCAGCAGTTTTGGGCAGTGGAGTTTTTGAGCAGTAAAAAAAAAAAAAAACTAGTGGGTTCTGAGAGACGTTTTTCAGCTGTAAAAACGGTCTAACGCTGATAAACGTCGATAAATGCTCAAAAACGTCGCTCACCAGCCTTTTTTAACATTTTCGATCCATTTGAAAAAAAAAAAAAAATAATTTTTTTCTTTAAAAAAGGAAAAAACTAAGCACTAAGCTTTTTAGCGCTATTAAACGCTAAAAAACGCTATTGCAAAAACGTTGAAAAAAGTTGAAGGCTCCATGCACACTGGACGTTAAAATAATGTTATAAAAATGCCAGTAGCTTTGCAGCGAGTCTTTTTCGAACGTTTTTGAAATAGTGTTTTTAGCGTTTTTTCACATTAGCATTTTTTAGCGTTTTTTTTTTTTTTTTTTTTCAATGGATCAAAAATGCTGGCGAGAAAGGTTTTTGAGTATTTATCAACGTTTATCAGTGTTTATGAGGGTTTGCCATTTTTTTGTGGTCAGAAAAACGACTCCTGAACGCGATTTTAGGCTCCATGCACACTGGAGCTCATAAACGACCGTTTTTTGGAGTTTGGGCGTTTTTTTTAACAGCCCATAAACTCCACTCTATGTTATCCTATGTGTCCATGTACACATGGACCTTTTCTAGCTTTTATCAGCAGTAGAGTTTATGGGCTGTTCTCTGAATGCTATAAAATCGCATTCAAAGTGCTGTTTTTCTGACCACAAAAAAGCGGAAAAACGTCAAACGCTGATAAACGCTCATAAACGCGGGTTAATTAGCATTCGGCGTTCTATTTTTTCAATGCATTTTGGGAGTTTGGGAATGCATTGTGGGATTTCTGGAGTGTCCTCTGTGTATTTTTATAAAAAACGCCCATAAATGGTAACGCTAAAAAAACGTGCATAAACCTTACTACAAAGCGCGTTTTTCAACCAGCATTTTCTGCCAGCAATCTGGCGTGCAGAAAAAGCTTTTTTGAGCTCCAGTGTGCATGGAGCCTAAGGCCTCATGCACACTGAACGTTTTTTGACCTTTTTACAGCAGCTGTTTTTCTACAGTCATTAAATTCTCCATCAAACTCTTCATTATGTTATCCTATGTGTCCATGTACACTTATGCCCCGTACACACGATCGGACATTCCGACAACAAAATCCATGGATTTTTTCCGACGGAGGTTGGCTCAAACTTGTCTTGCATACACACGGTCACACAAAGTTGTAAGAAAATCCGATCGTTCTGAATACGGTGATGTAAAACACGTACGTCGGGACTATAAACGGGGCAGTGGCCAATAGCTTTCGTCTCTTAATTTATTCTGAGCATGCGTGGCACTTTGTGCGTCAGAATTGTCCACACATGGTTGGAATTTACGCAAACGGATTTTGTGTTGGAAAATTTTATAGCCTGCTCTCAAACTTTGTGTGTCATTAATTCCGATGGAAAAAGTCAGATGGAGCCCACACACGATCGGAATTTCCGACAACAAGCTCTGATCGCACATATTCCGTCGGAAAGTCCGACCGTGTGTACAGGGCAATAGGCTGTTATCAGTAGTTTTGGACAGTGGCGTTTTTGAGCAGTAAAAAAAAAAACAGTGGGTTCTGAGAGACGTTTTTCAGCTGTAAAAACGATCTAACGCTGATAAACGTTGATAAACGCTCAAAAACATTGCTCACCAGCGTTTTTTTAACGTTTTTGATCCATTGATAAAAAATAAAAACATTTTTGCTTAAAAAAAAATGCTAAAACAATAACGCGGAAAAACGCTATTGCAAAAACGCTTAAAAATTTGAAGAACTCACTGCAAAGCTACTGACGTTTTTATAACGTTATTTTAATGTCCAGTGTGCATGAGGCCTAAACATCGATAAACGCTCAAAAACGTCGCTCACCAGCGTTTTTTAAAGTTTTTGATCCATTGAAAAAATAAATAAATACATTTTTTTCCTTCAAAAAAACGCTAACGTGGAATAACACTGAAAAAAGTTGAAAAACTCACTGCAAAGCTACTGGCGTTTTTATAACCTTATTTTAACTTCCAGTGTGCATGAGGCCTGAACATTGTAACAATTTGTCAAAGGAATAGACTTTGTGTGTAAATGAGGAAAGTTTAACCACTTAAACACTAAACCTTTTTCTGACATTTGGTGGTTTCAAGTTAAAATCATTTTTTTTGCTAGAAAACTACTTAATATCCCCAAACATTGTATATATTTTTTTTTAGTAGAGACCCTAGAGAATAAAATGGTGGTTGTTGCAATATTTTATGCGCAGCGGTCTTTCAAATGCAATTTTTTTAAAAAAATTACTGTAATGAATTGAAAAAAAAAACAAAAAACTAACCAGTAAAGTTAACAGAATGGTGTAAGAAGTAATTTTGCGCTGCCTTTAAGAGAAAGCAGCTAACACAGCAAATTAGATAATTAGCAATACAAAGGAAAACAAATTGTGTGGCGCTTTTAAAAAACGTGACTTAACACATGTATCAAACAGAGGGTGATGAACCCAAATAATCGCCACTAAAGATTAAAAAAAAAACATGTACAAAAATAGTGAACACTATAACAAGTGCTGAACATAGGCGTGCACACAGGGTGTGCCGGGTGTGCCCAGGCACACCCTAATCATAACGTGCACATTAGTGTTATCGCTCTGTGTAGCAGCAGAAACAGGGGAAAGATCTCCCTCTTACCGCCTCTGCCATAAGAGAAGTGTTTATGCTCTTCTCTTTCACTGTGCCGGCACGGAGATCAATATGCCGGGGTCATATATATGTAGATACATGTGTGTTTGAGCTTAAGGGTGCACACCCTAATGCAATAGGCTGCGCACACCTATGGTGCTGAATGTCCAAGGAAAATTCCAAGTGAAAATATTCAGAATGTGGTTCAAAGTTTCATGTGAAATCAAAATATGGTTCGAAACTACATGTGAATATCCCAACCGTGAACCAGGATTTATAACTAAAGTGAGAAGTACCACCACCGAAAACTGGGAGGCTTACCGGAGCGTTTGAACCCACAAGAACATATGTTCGGTAAGTCAAACGGGCTTGTGTTGTGTAAACAACCAATGGAAATGGACACTGGAACCCTCAGATGGCTGGAACGGGAACACCCGGCTATCCTCAAGGTGGAAGATACTATGTAGGTGTGTCTCATAAGGGACGGTGATCAGATGTCCATGGATGTAGTAAATTAAATTAAAGGGGGAAGAACAGAAATAGCATAGCGTAATTCCGTTTGGGTACAAAATAAATTTTAATGAAGTTGGAAAACTTACATTTAGCAGGTAAAAATCAGCGCTTTTTAAAAACAAATGGCGGCAGTGGAGTCCATTCCACTCCACTTCCACTGTGTGAACCCAGGCTGAAGCCACTATGACAAGCCTGGGTTCACACCCTAACGGTGGGGGAAACCACATGCGATTTGGGCAGAAATCACACCACATTCCTGTTTAAATTGCATTCAATTCTTTGCAGTGCGATTTGAGCCCATTCAATTTGTATGGTGTGCAAAATACTTGTGCAAATGCTCAGGATCAGCACCGTTATCAGTATTGGTACCACTTTTCTTTTTCTTTTTTACCTTAGCGTCCAAATATGGGACTGAGCATTAAAGTACACAGGACCACAGTCCTAATCCCAGTCACAAGATTTCTCTGATACGTCAGTCGTGGTCATCCCAGTTTAACGATACTATACATGTGTTTCCTGTTTATAAGAAATATCTGCGCTCTGCCTATCTGAAGCCACACAATTGCCCATCAATGCAGCCTGATCAATGCCCATCTGCGGCCTCACACTTGCCCATCAATGCAGCCTGATCAGTGCCCATCTACAACCTCACAATTGCCCATCAATGCAGCTTGATCAATTCCCATCTGCAGCCTCACAATTGCCCATCAATGATCAATGCCCATCTACAGCCTCAGAATTGCCCATCAATGCAGCTTGATCAATGCCCATCTACAGCCTCACAATTGCCCATCAATGCAGCCTGATCAATGCCCATCTACAGCCTCACAATTGCCCATCAATGCAGCTTGATCAATTCAAATTTACAAATGCAGCAATTTAGAAATCAGATGAAAGATTTAGCACTGGAAAAAACACTTTTTGAAAGATAAAAAGTGCATTTTATATACAACTATACAGATCAGACCAAAATGAGGGACAAATGAGGAGGAAAGAGGGACAAAGGGACATTGTTTTAAATCAGAGACAGTCCCTCGAAATCAGGGACAGTTGGTGCTACCTACTACACCACTGTGCCCACCCAAAGATGAGATAAGAAAGATGTAAAAACCGCTGAGTGATTGCAACTCCCACCATGTCCAGAATGGGAGGTCAAGTCCTTCTAATGCCCCGTACACACGGTCGGATTTTCCCATTGAAATTGTTCGATGGGAGCTTGTTGTAGTGTGTGTAGGCTCCATCGGACATTTTCCATCGGAATTTCCGTCACACAAAATTTGAGATCTGGATCTCAAATTTTCCGACAACAAAATCATTCCGATTGTGTGTACACAATTCCGACGCACAAAGTTCCACGCATGCTCGGAATCAAGCAGAAGAGCCGCACTGGCTATTGAACTTAATTTTTCTCGGCTCGTCGTACGTGTTGTACGTCACCGCGTTCTTGACGTTCGGAATTTCCGACAAGATTTGTGTGTGTGCAAGACAAGTTTGAGCCAACATCCGCCGAAAAAAATCCATGGATTTTGTTGTCAAAATGTCCGATCGTGTGTACAGGCATGACTCTGAAGAAACCAATGTTCTACATAAAACAAGTTCTGATAGATAACCCGGGGCAAAGTGAAATGAATGAGTCTTGTCATACTCAACGTGTTTATTTTTCAGCACCTGATCAGGTACAGTGCACCTGACGCTGACCCTTATAGCATATATATATATAAATATATAATATATAATAAAGATTCTACTCACACATCTGCCATAGGAGGATCAGGAGCAAAGCCTTCACGCCGGACATTTTCTGGGATTCGGGCATAGTGTAGAAGTCCAAAGATCGTTTCTTATTTTCACTTTCATTTTTGCAACCATTACTATGGGAGAACGTCAGGAAGGAGGGGTGAGGAGGACATTCACAGCCACCATTCAGGAACATGAAGTATGGAGCAGAGATGTCTTCAAAGAATGAAGACAAGCCTGTGTACACAGAACTGTGTCTACTGAGAGAGATTTTATCGTGTGCCTCACACACGCGGGCAGAAAAAAAAAACACTTTTAGATGCTTTTTTCTTCTTTTTTTTATGAACGCAGCTCTGTATTGTGGCATTTAGGATTTGTATTTCAGAGCAACGTTTAAAGGCATAAGAAAAATGAGTCTAAGGCCGGGTTCGCACTGGTACGACAAAAACGCTCCGACATTGGGAGCTCATGTCACATCATGAAAATCAATGTTTCCCTATGAGAGCCCGACTTTAAAAATGCTTCCTGCTCTACTTTGGTCCGACTTTGATCCTACTTCAGCCCAATGAATATCACTGAAGTCGGATCAAATTTGGATTGCCGTCTTAAAGTGGAGGTCCACCCTAAAATAAAAAATTACATTAACATTCTCCAAAAAATCTATAAAAAACATTTGAAAAAAAAAATTTTACTTACCAGAAATGCCTGTTGCTAGGCAGTCTTCCTAATCTGCCGCTTCCTATTCCGCGGCGCTGTTCCGTCACTTCCTCCTCTTCGATGAGCTGCCCCGTTGTCTTCTGGGACCTGTGTGTGTCCCAGAAATTGACAGAGCCATTCACAAAGTGCCGCGCAACTCGCACATGCGCAGTAGGAAACGGGCAGTGAAGCCACAAGGCTCCACTGCCTGTTTCACTTCGTTAAGATGGCGGTGCCGGCACCCGATCCGATGGACGGATTGGCCTCGGGGGGCCGATAACGCGGGCTTCCTGGACAGGTAAGTGTCCTTATTAAAAGTCAGCAGCTACAGTGTTTGCAGCTGCTGACTTTTAAAAAAAAAAATCGCGGCTGGAACACCGCTTTAACTGATCCGACTTTGGCATGTGACTTGCGCTCTGATGATCTTGAAGGGGAACTCCACGCCAAATTAAAAAAAAGAAAAAAACGGCTCTAAGAACATACCAGGCCCTTCGGTCTGATATGGATTTTAAGAGGAACCCCCAACCTGAAAAAATTGCGTGGGGCCCCCGAAATCCATACCAGACCCTTGTCCGAGCACACAACCTGGCAGGTCAGGAAAGGGGGTGGGGACGAGCGAGCGCCCCCCCCCCCCCTCCTGAACCGTACCAAGCCACATGCCCTCAACATGGGGGGGTGGGTGCTTTGAGGCAGGGGGGGCCCTGCGCACCGCACCCCAAAGCACCTTGTCCCCATGTCGATGAGGACAAGTGCCTCTTCTTCTCCCCTCTCTGGGTCTTCTCCGCTCTCTCTCTGGTTCTTCTCCCTCTGTCTTCTCACTCTTTTGCTGGGTCTTCTCCACTGTCTTCTCCCTCTGTTCTTCTTCTCATGTTGACGCTCTCTCCCTCTCTAATCCTGGGTGCGCGGTGTGCCCCTACTTATATTGGCATGGGGCGGCATCATCGGGTGATGTCATTCGGATGGGCTGTGATGTCAAAAGGGGTGGACCTCTGGTGACCCTGTCCCATGCCACTATAAGTAGTGGCACACCGTGCACCCTGCATTAGAGCGGGAGAGAGCGTAGAGTCAACATCTGAAGAAGAACAGAAGGAGAAGACAGCGGAGAAGACCGGGCAGAGGCAAAAGACAGCGGATAGAGGGAGAAGAACTGAAGAGAGAGCAGAGAAGACCCGGAGAGGGGAGAAGAACTGGCAGAGGCAGAAGACATCAGCGGAGGAGACAGAAGAGACGAAGAGGGGAGAATAAGTCGAGAGAGAGAGGTGGAGAGAGAGATAGGGAAAGAGAAGGGGGGGAGAGAGAGATAGGGAAAGAGAGAGAGGGAGAGAGAGAGGGGGTGAGAGAGATAGGGAAAGAGAGAGAGAGGAAGAGAGGGATAGGGAGACTGAGAGGGAGAGAGAGAGATAGGAAAAGAGAGAGAGGAAGAGAGAGGGGAATAAGAGAGAGATAGGGAAAGAGAGAGGGAAAGATAGAGGGGGAGAGGGAGGGTAAGAGAGAGGGAGGGGGGAGAGAGACAGGGGGAGGGAGAGAGATAGGGCAAGTTAGAGGGGGTGAGAGTGAGGGGGAGAGATGGAGAGAGAGAGAGGGAAAGAGAGTGATGGAGAGAGGGAAAGAAAGAGGGGGAGAGAGAGAGATAAATAAAAACAAAAAGCTATCTTCAAGCGCATTGCTCTCACTATTGCTGCTCTCTCTTCTCTCACAGAATGTCTGAAATAGTTAATAATACTTGTTTTTCATGCATTGTGGGCATTTGGTAGGGTCTTCTAAGGTTGTCTGTAAAAAAACTATTCTAAACGCAATCGCTCATAACCACTGCTAAACGCTCATAATCGTGGTAAGTCAAAAGTCAAGTTTCCAGCGTTCAGAAGAGGTTTTCAAACATCCTGTGTGCATGAAGCCTTAAGCAGGGGTTGTCAATTACTTGTACCAAGGGGCCACATGAGAGACTGGAACTGTTGTGAAGGGCAAAAACAATAAGCTGAATTTATTTCTGCTCAATATTAACCACTTGCGAACTGCTAACAGTACATTTATTGCTAGACGGTGGCACAGCCAGGCCCGGAAATCAGTGTTGCCAACCGTCAGAATTTTTACTGGCAGCCAGTAAAAAATGGTCACTTTTCTCCTGCCAGTAAATGCCAGTGACAGGAAAAGGTTGCCAGTAAAAAATATGGCTGTGAAGCCCATCTTGGAACTACGCATGCACAGGTCCGGTCCGCAGCTGGGCGAGACCATCCGAGTGCCTGCCACAGTGTGTTCGGAGGGCGGGTTTGGCGGAGGCCGTGCCTAAGCATGTCGCGTTATGTCATGGTGCAAGGGAGCCGCCGGAGCCTCAAGTGCGGGTCTGCAGGATGGGAGCAAGGCAAGCTGGGAATAGAACTGTCAGTGCTGTTTTAACTGGAGTAGACTGAAGGGACCACCTGACACGGAGAGAGACTGGCACTGTGACTCAGGAGGGGACGTGTCATGTTGGCGAGTAGGGATAAGCTTCGAGTTCGAGTCGAACCCATATTCGACTCGAACATTGCCTGTTTGACTATTCGTTGAATTGTGAACGTTATGGGCCGTTCGCGCCAAATTCGAATGGTGCGTCATGGCCCATAATTCACTGTGGCATCGCAGTGCATTGCTGGCTGATGATTGGCTAAGCATGCACTATGACCCGCATGCTTGGCCAATCACAGCGCCGTCTGTACAGAGAGCCGTAATTGGCCAAAGCCATGGTGGCTCTGGCCAATTATGGCTCAGGGGGTTTAGTACACGCCCCACATTATATAAGGCCGCCTGCATGGTGGCCTTGTGTAGTGTGTTGCGGAGGCGGAGAGATAGACAGAGACACAGTGTCATTTGATTTAAGTTAGATAGAGTAGGCAGGCGAGTCAGTTAGCTGCACTTACAGTGTATTGTGTATATATATATGCATCCTAGGTGTTGTATATATAAATATATATATATATATACACTGTACTCAGTTTAGCTAGATCCGTTCCTGTTATTCTCTTCCTACTGACAGGCAGGCAGGTGTTTTTACAGTATTTACAGCTACCTGAAGAAAATTGCTGGTGTTCTTCTGATCCTATTAGTACCACAGGCAGGCAGCTACGGTATTTACAGTTAGTGTACTGTTTCCTCTGCATAGTGTGCACCTAAAGCTACCTGAAGAAAATTGCTGGTGTTCTTCTGATCCTATTAGTACCACAGGCAGGCAGTTGCAGTATTTACAGTTAGTGTACTGTGTCCTTTGCATAATGTGCACCTAAAGCTACCTGAAGAAAATTGCTGGTGTTCTTCTGATCCTATTAGTACCACAGGCAGGCAGCTGCAGTATTTACAATTAGTGAAGTGCGTCCTCTGCAAAGTGTGCACCTTAAGCTACCTGAAGGCAATTGCTGTTGTTCTGATCCTATTAATACCACAGGCAGGCAGCTGCAGTATTTACAGTTAGTGTACTGTGTCCTCTGCACAGTGTGCACCTAAAGCTACCTGAAGACAATTGCTGGTGTTCTCATACTAATAATACTACAGGCAGGCAGTTGATTCTGATAGCTGCAGTATCAGTATATATATATATATATATATATATATATATATATATATATATATATATACATCACAGCTTTGTGCAGCTACATCTCACTGCAGGCCATTAGTATGTCTGGAAGGCCAACAAGGAGAGGCAGACAGTCACAAGCCAATAAAAGAGAGCAAGCAGGCTCTGTGTCTAGAGGCAACAGTGCTGGTCGTGGAGAAGGTGAATCCTCATCAGCATGTGGCCATGGGACACGCTTATCCTTTTTTTCGGCAGCTGGCCGTGTTGAGCCGCAACATGCGGAAGACTTGATAGAGTGGATGACCAAGCCCTCCTCATCCTCCTCATCCTCTCTCACTCAGGCTCAGGGTACTTTGTCTGGCAAAGCAGCTGCCAACACGGCCTCTTCTCTCGGCTCAATGGCATCAGCCACTCCTTCCCTAGCCCCACCATGTCCTCCTGAGGAGTCCCCTGAACTGTTTGACCACAGTGTTGGGTACATGCTCCAGGAGGATGCCCAGCATTTTGAAGGCTCCGATGATGGTACCCAGCAAGAAGAAGGCAGAAACGTGAGCCCAGAGAGAGGGAGTGCCCAAGAAGGACAGCAATCTGGCAGTCATGTTCCCCTAGCTGCAGCATACTGCCAGGTTTGCTCCAGTGATGAGGAGGGAGGGGATAATAAGGTCACTGACTCCACGTGGATGCCTGATAGGAGAGAGGAGGAGGCACATCTCTAAGAAGGCAGGATGCCCTCCAGGGGCCAGCTTAAGGGCAGCACACCGACTGCATCACACCACAGAGCTCTGCATGTGCAGGGCGCTGCTGTCTCTGCACGTTATTCCAAAAGTTCTTTGGTGTGGGCCTTTTTTGATCCCACCACTGCACCGCTGCTATTTGCAACATATGTCTCAAGCGTATCTCGTGTGGCCAAAACATCACCCGCTTGGGCACCACATACTTGACCAGACATATTTCAACCTGCCATGCAGTTCATTGGCAAGCGTACCTAAAAGACCCACACCAAAGAACAAAGCGGACCTCTCCTTGCTCCTCATCAGCTGGGATCTCCAACCCCACTATACCTTCAGTCCTCTCTGAAACCTGCACTGAGAGGAATGAAGGTGTAGAATTAGGTGTGTCACAGCCAAGTACTCGCGGGCAATCTGCTATCGGTACACCAACGTCAGATTGTACCAGGCAAATTTCCCTGCCCCAGCTGCTGTACCGCCAAAAGAAGTTCGCTCCCAGCCATCCACATGCCCAGCGGTTGAATGCTAGCTTGGCCAAATTGCTAGCACTTCAACTGCTGCCTTTTCAGTTGGTAGACTCTGCCCCTTCCGTGAGTTTGTGGAATGTGCGCTTCCTCAGTGGCAGGTTCCCAAATGCCACTATTTCTCACGGAAGGCGATTCCGGCTCTCTATCGGCATGTGGAAGGCAATGTCTTGGCCTTGCTGGACAGGGCGGTCAGCGGTAAGGTGAATATTACCGCTGACTCATGGTCCAGCAGGCATGGACAGGGACGTTACCTATCTTTCACCGCGCACTGGGTGACTCTTCTTGCAGCTGGGAAGGATGCAGGACAGGGTGCAGTAGTGTTGGAGGTTGTTCCACCACCACACCTTCCAAATTCTACTAGTGGTGATTCTGCCACACCTCTCTCCTCCACCCCCTCCTCTTCTTCTTCCTCCATGGCCTCTTCCTGTGCTGATTTGTCCTCGGAACCAGCGGTGCTCCGTAGGCATTCAAGGGGCTACGCAAGCACGCAGGCAAAAAGATGCCATGCGGTGCTTGAGCTGGTGTGCTTGGGGGACAGGAGCCACACTGGGCCAGAGATTCTGTCAGCTCTGCAGGGGCAGGTTCAGAGGTTGACACCACGCCAGCTTAAGCCAGGAATGGTGGTTTGCGACAATGGCACCAACCTCCTCTCCGCCCTCCGACAGGGACAACTGACCCATGTGCCCTGTTTGGCTCACGTCCTTAACTTGGTGGTGCAGCGGTTCTTTGGCAGGTACCCGGGCTTACAGGATGTCCTGAGGCAGGCCTGGAAAGTCTGTGCATTTCCGCCAGTCATATAATGCCAGTGCTTGGCTGGCTGACCTCCAAAAGGAATTTAACCTCCCCAAGAACCGCCTAATCTGTGACATGCCCACCAGGTGGAACTCAACTATGACCATGCTGCAGCAGCTGCACACGCAGCAGAGGGCCATCAATGAGTGCCTATGTGACTATGGCACCAGGACAGGGTCAGGGGACCTTGTTTTTTTTCTCCACGCCAGTGGGCCATGATCAGGGATGCATGCACTGTCCTGTCACCATTTGAGGAGGCCACGAGAATGGTGAGCAGTGACAGTGCATGCATCAGTGACACTGTCCCTCTTGTCCACCTGTTGGGGCACACGCTGTATGGATTAATGGACAGGGCACTTGAGGCAGAACAGAGGGAGGAAGAGGAGGACTTCCTTACCTCTCAAGGCCCCCTTTATTCAGACAGTGTTCTTGCATGCCCGCCGATCACACAGGAAGAGGACGAGGAGGATTGTGTAAACATGGAGGTGGAGCCCGGCACTCAGCATCAGCAGCAGTCTTCAAGGGATCATTTACAGTCTGAAGAAACCCATAGACTTGTACGTGGCTGGGAGGAGGTGGCTGCAGATCATGTCGTCCTTAGTGACCCAGAGGACTCTGGACTGAATGCTTTAGCAAACCTACGCTGCATGGTCTCCCTGATCCTGCAAAGCCTGCGGAAGGATCCTCGTATTTGTGGTATCAAGGGGAGGGATGATTACTGGCTGGCAACCCTCCTTGATCCACGTTACAAGGGTAAGGTTGCAAACCTTTTCTTGCCGTCACAGTGGGAGCAGAGGATGAAACATCTTCGGGAGGCCTTGCAGAAAGGTTTGTGCAATGCGTTTCAGGAGCCTGGGAGGTTACAATTTCCTGGTCCTCCTGGACAACATGTTGCTGAGGCTTCGGTCAGTCACAGAAGGAGCGGGGGAGAAGGTGGCCGTCTGACCGATGCGACAATTTTTTAGTCCGCAGCCCCAAGGTCTGATCAGTTCCAGCAACCATCGCCAGCGTCTGATTCACATAGTACAGGATTACCTAGGGGCAAGATCAGACTCGGACACCTTTCCCACCGAAAATCCTCTGGGTTACTGGGTCTTGGGATTGGATCACTGGCCAGAGCTTGCACAGTATGCATTCGAGCTACTGGCCTATCCTGCATCCAGCATTCTTTCGGAACGCACATTCAGTGCTGCTGGAGGCTTTGTAACCGATCACAGGGTGCGCCTGTCCACCGAATCGGTCGATCGGCTGACCTTCATAAAAATGAATCAATTTTTTTTTTAATGTGAGATCCCTTCAAGACTGCCTATGCTGATGCTGGGTGACTATCCTGTTATACTGAGTGACAATCCTCTTCCTCCTCAATTTTAATGCTGATAGCTTGTAAGAACATTTTTGGTTCTGGGCACCGCCACCAGTGGCCGAGGCCCAAATTTTCTGCCCCTGTTTAACAGGGGCGTGTAATTACAATTTTTGATGCAATACTTTGCAGCAGGGCTCATTCCTGCACTCCAACTAGAGCATCTGTGAGGGGTTGCAGTGTTGTGGCACCAGCACCAGTGCCCAAGGCCCAATCTTTCTGCCCCTGTTTAACAGGGGCGTATAATTACAACTTTTGATGCAATACTTTGCAGCAGGGCTCATTCCTGCGCTCCAACTATAGCATCTGTGAGGGGTTGCAGTGTTGTGGCACCAGTGCCTAAGGCCCAATTTTTCTGCCCCTGTTCAACAGGGACGTATAATTACAATTCTTGATCTATTATTTCACAGAAGGGCGCATTCCTGCGCCCAGCAAGAGTAACTGTGAGGGCTCACAGTGTTGTGGCAACACCACAACCACCACCAAAGGCCCAATTTTTCTTCCCCTGTTCAACAGGTGCATGTAATTACAATTCTTGATATTATATTTCACAGCAGGGCCCCTTCCAGCGTCCACCAAGAGTAACTGTGAGGACTTAGTGTTGGGGCACCACCACCACCACCAAAGGCCCAATTTTTCTGCCACTGTTCAACAATGGCATGTAATTACAATTCTTGATCTAATATTTCACAGCAGGGCCCATTCCTGCGCCCACCAAGAGTAACTGTGAGGGCTTACTGTGTTATGGCAACACCACCACACCACCACACCACCACTAAAGGCCCAATTTTCTGACCCTGTTCAACAGGGGCATGTAATTAAAATTCTTGATATAATATTTCACAGCAGGGCCCGACAACACCAACACCTAAGGCCCCAATTTCTGTAGAGTATATAGGGCAGGCCCCTACTTTCAAACATCCAACTTACAAATGACTCCTACTTGCAAACGAAAGGAGACAACAGGAAGTGAGATGAAATCTACCCCTAGGAAGGGAAATTCTCTCCTGTAAGAGTTAATATGGGAAAAACGTGTCTCCTCTTCACTGATGCTTTATCACTAATTCTTGTTTCACTAAAACCCCCAAATTTTCAAAAAACATTTGCCATTGGGACAAAAAGTGAGGTGAAATCTTCTGAAGAGGTGCACAGACAGCAAAACAAATGTTACAGGGGTGATAACCCTTCCCTATGTTTTCCAAAAAGCTTAAAAAACGATTTTTTGGCTGGAGCTACGCTTTAAAAATGTACCAGTTCAAAATTACAAAAAGATTCTACTTAACAACAAACCTACAGTCCCTGTCTTGTTTGCACTGCCTGTATACTGCTGTTCAGAGTATATAGGGCCTGTGGGCCCCACGTCTTTCTTTTTTAATATCCACACAAGACCCAAAGGGCCTGGTAATCTACTGGGGGGGTACCCATGCCATTTGTCTCACTGATTTTCATCCATATTGTCGGGACCTGACATTACATTAAAGCCGCAAGCAGTTTTAAATGACTTTTATTCCTTTAAAAATGTCATTTTGTGCAGGGACTGTTCTAAGCACGGGAAACACGCGCCACTTTACAGGCGTACTATGGACAACCCCCAGGTACGATATTTAAAGGAATATTTCACTTTTTTTTTCACTTTAAGCATCATTAAAATCACTGCTCCCGAAAAAACGGACGTTTTTAAAACTTTTTTTTGCATTGATACATGTCCCCTGGGGCAGGACACAAACCCTTTTTAGGACAAAAACTTGCATATTAGCCTTTAAAATTAGCACTTTTGATTTCGAACATTCGAGTCCTATAGACTTTAATGGGGTTCTAAAGTTCGCGCAAACTTTCGGTCCGTTCGCAGGTTCTGGTGCGAACCGAACCGGAGGGTGTTCGGCTCATCCCTATTGGCGAGGTGTCATCATCATCTGTGCTGCTGCACACTGCTGTCAGTGTCACTGTGAGAGTTAATTTCATGTATGTTTGCCTGCTTATTCTAATTTCTTGCCCTCCTGAGTCCTGTCCCTGAGCTACTTACTATACCGAAAATAAAATATGTTTTTTGCCTTAATATCTACCTTAAATCACATTGCTAATTGCATATTGTGTATATACAAGTGCAGCACTAGAAATTAGATAACAATAATAAACTGACTAATAAAATCAACTATGTGTCAGCAAAGTACAAAAAACAATATAAATTATATGTGTTAAAAAATGAAATTAAAAAAATGTAGAATCCATACAGTGCAAGATAGTAACATGTCAGGTGATAATCAAAGCATAAATATATAAAGAAAGTCCAAAGTGACAAATTCCAAGGCAGAAAGGATGATTAGAGATGGCATTAGTGACAGTCCACAACCACCCTCATTTGTGAGTATCCACTACTAGGGATGGGCGAATGGTTCGGCCCGAGCATAAGTTCGGGCCGAACTTTGGCTGTTCGGATGTTCTGGCGAACACGAACAATATATGGTGTTTGGGGAAAATTCGAAAGCCGCCAGAACACCATTAAAGTCTAGGGGACATTAACATAAAAAATCAAAAGAGCTCATTTTAAAGGTTTATATGCAAGTTATTGTCATAAAAAGTGTTTGGGGACCTGGGTCCTGCCCCAGGGAACATGTATCAATGCAAAAAATTTTTTTAAAAACGGACGTTTTTTCTGGAGCAGTGATTTTTTTGAATGCTTAAAGTGAAACAATAAAAATGGGGGGTGTCTATAGTATGCCTGTAAAGTGGCACATTTTTCCCGTGTTTAGAACAGTCCGAGAGCAAAATTACATTTCTAAAGGAAAAATTGTAATTTAAAACTGATCGCGGCTGTAATGAATTGTCGGGTCTCGGCAATATAGATACAGATAATTAAAAAAAAGAGCATGGGATCCAACCCCCCCAGTCCATTACCAGGCTCTTTGGGTCTGGTATGAATATTAAGGGGAATGCCGAACCAAAATTAAAAAGAAAATTTGCGTGGGGGTCCCCCTAAAATCCATATCAGGTCTGGTATGGATTTTAAGGGGAACCCTGCGCCAAAATTTAAAAAAAAACGGCGTAGGGGTCCCCCTCAAAATCCATTCTAGGCCCTTATCCGAGCATACAACCTAGCAGGCCACAGGAAAAGAGGGGGGGAGAGAGTGCCCCCCTCCTGAACCGTACTAGGCCACATGCCTTCAACATGGGGAGGGTGCTTTGGGGTAGCCCCCCCAAAGCACCTTGTCCCCATGTTGATGGGGACAAGGGCCTCATCCCCACAACCATTGCCCGGTGGTGGTGGGGGTCTGTTGGCACGGGGCTTACCGGAATCTTAACAAGGGGATCCCCAGATCCCGGCCTCATCCCCTGTGTGAAATGGTAACGGGGTACAAATGTACCCCTACCATTTCACAAAAAGTTTCAAAATGTTAAAAATGACAAGACACAGCTTGGGGACAAGTCCTTTATTAAAAAAAAAAAAATGTCAGACGATGTCCATTCATCTTCCTCTATCTCCCCGCGAGAGGGACTGAAAAAAAAAAAAAGCAGAGACCGATCTGCCTACATGGGAGACTCCCGCCGTGTGACGCTTCATCGCCTTTGACAGTTCTTATATAAATGAGGGCGGTGCCACCCGGTGACTTACTAATGGATTTTCCAATGGCTTCCCCGTGGCATCAGAGGGGGTGGGTTTAGTCGTTTACGGAACTGGGTGGCCCCGCCCCATCTGACACCACGGGGAAGCCATGGGAAAGTCCTCGTGCATCGGGGGGGCGGAGTCACCCAGGTATGTCTCCAGGTGGCCCTGCCCTCAGTTATATAAGAACTGTCACAAGCAAAGAAGTCCCATCGACATAACAATTACAATATACACTGTGTAATTGTTATGTCTATTTGACCATTGTTTCTTGTTTATGTATTTATTACTATTAGAGCCATTGTTTACACTGGTGACCATACAATCCCCTGAGGAAGCCAATGTTGGCGAAACATGTAGGGATGTGATATGCATCAGTGACCACCTCATAGAAGATGGATACTATGGCCAGTATTAGTTTATATATGTAATCTGCTTTTTCCTTTAAGTACCCTATTCTTTGCAATGTACCCTTGCAATAAAATTTATAACTTTTAAAGAAAAATCTGTATTTGTTTATATGTGGCACTGTTATAATCCCTAACAAAATCCCCCTCCTTTGAAACCGAGTATTGCGCTTACTGGAATGCTATGAAAGCAAAGCATGTAAACTCCAAGTAATGGGTATAATTGCAGCTGAGAAGATCACACATCACCGCCTCATGATGGTACAGAATTTCCACCCATGGAATGCTATAACAGAAAAGCATGTACACGTCAAGCAATAGATATAGAAGCAGTTAATAGATCCCGCATCCCACAAGAATAGATCCCGCATCACCGACTCATGATGGTACCGGATTGCCACTCATTCGGATGTATTGAAGTTCTTTGTCTCCCTTTTAAGGGGGAGCTGGGCCACTTCCACCTGCGATCATACTGTACTCCCCTGACAGAACGGGGATCTGCTTTGTTTACATTGGCAGATCCCCGTTCGGGCTCTCTGTGGAGTGATCGCAGGTGGCTGGTGGACATCGCGGCCGCCAGCCACGTGCATCGGCTCCGGCACTGTGCGCGTGCCCACTGTATCTATTATACAAAGCGCTGTACTGGTACGGCCATTTGCGCAATAGAGCCGCCCTGCCGCAGTATTACTGCGGCGGCTGGTCGGCAAGTGCTTAAAGGAATTTTTCATCTTTATTGTTTCACTTTAAGTGGGGTTCTCACTTTAAGTGTTTTGTTTACATTTCAGCTGTCAGTGGGGAAGCTGATGAGTCATCGGTTGTTAAGGACGTGGCGGCTTTCTGTCCTGGCCCCCTGCTTAACAACCAGCTATTCGTCACACAAAATTTTAATCGGTCAATTATTTTTCAACCGATCCGAATTCTAATCGTTCTGAAAATTTGGAATTCGTTAGAAAACAAATAAACAAAACGAATTTTAAAGAATTTCAATGAAATGTGTTAATATTTGTTACTATTTCTTTCATAAATTCGGATATATCCGAATCTCCGAATAACCAAAAATTTGTCCAAATTTGTATTTGGACTGAAATGAATTGCACATGTCTACCCTCTACTATATGAAGCAAAGTATGTGGACACAAATAATAAAGTTCTGTTGTTCCCAATGAAGGGTTCTGTTAAAGTGAAAAAGTATCCTTATTCTCAAAAACTAATTTATACACATACACTAGTAAATGGCTCTGTAATGTATTTTAATGGAATTGGTAATTCTGCCCCCTTGTAAGGTTTTCCTTTTGATACGAGTTGCTGTCATGAACAGTACAAACCCCATAGTCCATATTCCATTTCATGAGTGGCTGCATTCAGGGGCGGACTGACAACTCATGGGGCCCCCGGGCAATAGGAGAAGATTATGGGGCCCCCGGGCAATAGGAGAGTATGGGGCCCCCAGGCAATAGGAGATTATGGGAGTATATAATATAGTGGAGTTCGGTTGGCAACCCAATACATACATTTAGGTCTCTTCAAACCTGGCTTACCGCTCTCTGAAAAGAGCGTTCCACAGTGGATCTGCATCTGCTAGCTGAGCATTCAGCTTTGTGGTTGTGGTGCTGCCCCATTAAAACTCAATGGGTCAAACTCTGCACCCTGAGTTAAAGATGATGTGGCCGCACTTTTTTTATCCAGATTTCCCTAAGGCTGGGTTCATATATAAGCACGCAGGGACTCACAGCAGGAGTCCGGTGCGTCCTTGTCACCGTTTCAGATCCGATTTCAGCCCGAATTTTTGGCTGAATGCGGACCTGAAATGGACCAAAAGACGTGCAGCGTTCCTGTGCAACCTGCACCAGAGCCGCTGCGGAGATATGTGCACCGGCCGATCGCAATCTCCCGCTATTGCGAATTGGATGTGGGGATTCCACATCCAATTCGCACTAGTGTGAACCCAGCCACATAGTATCTATTGGTTGGTTTTCCAGTGCAATGGTCCATGTCTGCTGCATCTCCTATACTCCTATATACAGTATTTCTTTACTCCCCGTTAAGAAGAATCTGTCAAGAGGGAGTAATTCCTCTGTATGGTTATGTAATGGCTATGAAACCACTCAAATCCACAAGAGATATAGGGAACCAGTACAGTTCATTGTACTTGCAATCATACAAAGAATTCTGGATGGAGTTGGCCTTTAAGAAAAAAAATGGTAATGAAAGCTGTTGTACTGTGTGTTAGTTTGCTTTTGACATACAATGCTCATTGTGAACATTAACATTCATGGAATCTTGAGCACAGAGTCTAGTAACTGCAGCTTTTATTGCACCATATACTGTAAAAAGTAACTGACTTGATTCAACTTGATGTGTATTCAGAGGCGGCTCTAGGCTTTGTGAGGCCTTAGACAAAACTTAGACATGGTGCCCCACTGATGCCCTTGAATTATGCAGCAGGCCTTCCTAGAGTGAGATCCTCGTGTGGTGGATGGGAAAAGTGAAGTGCGCGGACGCAACATCACTCCTTATTGGCTGGCAGGCAGAACATCAGGAGTCTTAGGTTACGCGAGAAGTGAGTGTAATAGGGCTCTTAACGTTGCCTGCACGCAGCGGCATTAGGATGTCCTGTCAACTCTAAAATAAAGTGCTGCAGATCAGATGTTCAGCACAATTAAGTGAGACAGGGCTCTTAACGCTGCCTGAGCACAGCAGTGTTAAGGTCCCCTGTCAATCAAAACTGGGGTAATGTGTGTCGCACTACCCCTGAAGGAGCCGCTTGGTAATTTTGGGTTCCCTGTTCTTCGCCTCAACTCCAAGAACACCCTCTCTGACACACCTGGTTGATTGAATCACTACAGACACACATAGCATATAGTACCTTTCACCTTACTGTAGGATATAGGCAATAAACAATTACACACGTGCTTAGTGGTAGACACCAGGGGCGTTGCTAAGTCTGCAAAAGAACTGGGGCTAGAGCCCATAGCAGCGGTCACCAACCTTTTTGCAGGCGGGGGGGGTTGAGAATTTTTTTGAGGGGCAATTTATGCAGTGGCTGGTGTTGGCGCTTCAATCATCATGGCACCATGGTTGATATGGTGTCAGGGTGATTGAAGTGCATTATTTCTATTGTTATAATATATAATGAAGTGGTTCAACAGCGCGATCCAGTTCTGAGAGGGCGTCTATTGACATCCTCCCAAAACCGTGCTCACTGCGGTGCACACCCAGCTCACTCTATAACACAGCTGATCACAGATTGGGGTAAAGAGCCAATAACAGCAGCTCTTTACCACGTGACCAGCTGTGTCCAATCACAACTGATCGTAATGTAAACACACTTGCCTGTTATCGGCATTCCTTTCCTCACACTGAAAAAAGTGGCCAGTAGGCAAGCGGTTAAACCTGCAGGGGGTCCAGCTTTTTCATTTAAAAAAAATGACTTTACTAACGCTTTAGGCCTGGGTCACATCTATGCGGGTTCACAGTGCATGTTTGCGCAGGCATGGCAGACCATTCCTTTGAATGGGTTGCTGTGCCTGCATTTTTAGAAAAACTCAGCAGCTTTTACACTTTGCGAATTCCCTGCAGTTCAATTTTAGATGTGTGGGGGTGCCATTAAGAATGAATGGCAGCCTCCTGTGTTTTTAAACAGCAGCATGTTTTTACTCTGGGTGCTGGATTCGCTGAGATTCCTGCACACGCTGCTGTTTAAAAAATTAATTCCTAATGGCACCCCCACGCATCTAAAAATGCAGCGCGATTGTGGGTGCAGGACCTGCAGGGAAATTGCACAATGCACAATTTTTGCCCACTACTGCCTATTGATATGTAAAACACTTTATTAAATCAGCAATTAGTGATCAATAATAACATCTAGTAAACATCATTTATTTATTGACCAGAAATCTGTAGAACAATGCTATACCTGGCTCAAGCTGGGCTCCTCCACTTCTTCCTGGCTGGAAGTCCCAGGTTGGACATCGGAAGCCTCAGCTGGGGTGGAAGATAGGTTGGAAGGAAGAGTGGAAGGAAGGGTTGAGAGGGATTCCCTGACTTCAGTCTGGTCTGTCAGAAATCGCAGTCTCTCATAGTACCACAGCCTGGGGACATAAACGTCATCTGCTGCAGCTCCTGATCTCTGGGAATCCTGGACCTTCTTGCGGTCCCTAAGATATGTGCTCCTCAGGCCACTAATTTTGGCTTTTAAATAGGGGATGGTTGCTGTGGGGACCACCAGCTTCACCAAATCCAGCAGTTTCTCCAGCGCTGCCTGCCTCTTTTGTTTATGATTATAATGCGGGTATTTGACCTGCCACAGACAATGCAGCTCCTTGTATTTTTCTATAAACAGGGGGAGGAAGTTGTGGTCATTGAAGCCATCCATTTTATCTGCAATACACAAGACAAACCCTAATGTCAGGCTAAAGTCTCCTAATCTTGTCCCAATATAGGCCTCAATCTATAAGCAGTATAGGCCCACGTTTAAATGTTACCTTCGTTATCACGATCGGCGCTTCCGATACTCCCTCCTCCGCTCACAGATCGTACATACGATGCACGCGTGTTACTCTTTATATACACTGCGCATGCGCGAAACTCCGCCTGCCCCTGACATTCTTTCTAGTCTATTCCCCTCCCCTTCTCGTTTGGCGCAGTGGGGAAGAGCACATGGTGGAGACACAGCAGCAACGAGGAGGAGGAGGAAAGGCCGGAGCCAGAAACTTCATGATTCTGGAGGATATTTAAGGCATCAAATATGGCCTTTGTTGAGATGGTGGAGATGGTCGACATCTTGAAGGGGCCGACTATGATGGGAAGTATGGACCTTACCCAAACCCCAATGTCAGAAAGGCCAAGATCATGGAGAAAGTTGTGAAGAGTCTGCACAGGAATTTTGGGGTACGGCGATCCAAGGATCAACTGAGGAAGCGGTGGTCGGACCTCAAAATCAGGGAACCAGATCAGTATAGAAGGATCAGGAGAGTGTTGCAAAAAAGTAAGTAGTTGTCCTGTGTTCCTATTCTTTCTTTTTATTATGTTCGTGCTGCTCCATGTGCTTTTCTTTACTGTTGTACAGTTTAAAATGGCAACTTTCATGTTCATGGACACGTTATTCGTTCGTAGGAAACATTGTTCATTCGGCCAATGAAACACCATGTTTTGTCCTGGTGCAGTTCAATACATTTTTTCTGGCTTACTTCTCTTAAAATAAGTTTGTTGTCTAAATGGGTTAGTAACTAGAATGAAATGCAAACTAGATTCAGTGTAAGGAGAGGACACTCAGCAGCTGTTTACACATCTGGACGCTGGAGCACTAGTGTGGGACACCAGAACACCCTTTTCATTAGGGGGCCCACACAGGTGCTTCAGTGTATACTATAGGGGTGACTCCATCTGTGAAGCTTGTACGAAACAGGTAAGTATTCAAGCTTGACAAAGGACAAAAATATTTCTTCATCTTGCAACTCTGCCAAAAGAGACAATTGTACCCCACTTCCAAGCAATGTTTCATATTCCTATTTCTGCCATCAAATATCTGTGTGCTAAGTATACCTATTTTTTTTAACATAGGGGAGAAAAGACTCGGAGGACACCACCGATCAGAGGAGACCACGGACCCCCACCTCAGTTTTTTTTTTGTTGTTTTAGGTGATCGTGATGTTGTGGAAGAGGAATGTCATTTCACAAGTGAAAGTGCCCAGATCCTCATCGGGGAGATAATGGGGTGTAATAGGAATTTAGAAAACATCAAGCAAAACATCAATGATGTTCAAAACAAAATGGAACATCATTGATGTTTTAGGGAAAATATAAAACACCCAGAAATCCCTAACTTATTGCAGGTTTATTGTTATTTTTATGACTAATTTTTGACATATTATAGAAAAGCCAAATTTTGAAGATGCACACGGTGTGTCAACATGTGCTATCTGTCATCACGGGAGATGTATGTACACGTTTTGTGGGTGCAACCCCTTCCGCAATAATAAAGTAGCTGAGAGGAAGGGGTTGCACCCACAAAACACGTCCATTGATCCCCCATGATGGCAGCTAGCACATGTTGACATTAGGCAATTTGTGTTCATCTTCAAAATTTGGCTTTTCCAGGGGTGACTTCACCCCATCTGCTGAACGCAATATCAAACACAGTTTATAAATACTCATGTCTGATATTGCCTTCACTTTCTATAAAAGTTGAACTTTGTAAGTTGCAGAGTTGTGTATTTTTTATGGTTTAAACATGCCTGTTTTACCTTAAAAGGCAATTTCTAATTATTTTATTGTGACCCAAAAAATGGTTTGTTCAAAAACCTTTTAGAAATGCACATGTGATTGTGCTTTGATTAAAAAGATTGATAATCAACAATGTGTGGCTTCTTCTTTCAATGCTCAAAAGCATTTTTTGTAGTAAAGTTGGTGTTTTCAGTGACAATGGGGGTTATTTACTAAAGGCAAATCCACTTTGCACTACAAGTGCAGTTTCAGTGCAGTATCAAGTGCACTTGTAGTACAAAGTGTATTTTCCTTTAGTAAATAACACCAAACAGTGCTTTATAATTTTACACAATCATGCCATTTTCAGGACTCCACAAAATTTAGGGCATGGTGTTGAAAATTATTATTATTTTTGTCAGTAATGCATTACATACATTCACAAAAAAACAAGATGTGTGTGTAGCAGACCCACAACATAATAATTAATAGTTAGCCGAAGAAGAGATTGTCACCTCATGTGTCAATGAAATTTTGTTTGCACTGTTGAAGAAAAAGGCCAAAAAATTTGACCATTAATAAAAGATAACCGAGGAGACAGCTAAAAGAAAGCCAAGCAGTAAATCAAAGCAAATATTTGTTCAGTTTAAAATATATTTTTATTTGAAAAATGTCTCAGACATTGCCTGGCATTTCGATGGCCCCCCGACCCGCAAAGTATTCCATGTATCTTATACGGACCTCGCGGGCACTCTGGGGGGGCAAGCCAGGACGGCCAGCTTCAAGCGCCATTGGGTTTGGTTCATTAATATTAATTAATATTAATGCTGCCCAACTGAGGCAGCATAGTTCCAAGAATTTCTCCTTAAAAAGTTGTGGAGAACACAGCAACACAGGTTGATGTGATTCAGTTTATATTCCGCCATGTGTATGGGTGTAAGAAATAGGCGGAACCGGCTGGCCATTATTCCAAACGTGTTCTCCTCCACTCTTCTGGCTCTGGCCAGCCGGTAATTAAAAACCCTCTGATCCAGGGTGAGGGTCCTCATAGGGAATGGCCGCATAAGATGGTCCCCCAGCGCAAACGCTTCATCCGCAACGAAGACCAATGAGAGTCCTTCCGCATTGTCTTCTGGATGTGGCAAGCCTAAGCAACCATTCTGGAGACGCCTGTAGAACTCTGTGTTGGCGAAGACTCCACCATCTGACATCCGGCCATTCTTCCCCACGTCCACATACAGGAACTCGTATGTAGCCGACATCACCGCCAACATCACAATACTATTGAACCCCTTTTAATTATAATAGTATGACGCAGAGTTGGGTGGTGGGACTATGTGGACGTGTTTACCATCAATTGCCCCTACTCAGTTAGGAAAGTCCCACCGCTGGGCAAAGTGGGAGGCCACAGTCTGCCATTCCTGTGGGTTGGAAGGAAACTGTGGAGTCAAACAAGAACCAAAAATTCATCATTTTGCACATAAACATTGAAAGCAGATTAGACACAAACATTCTTGGCCAACATCAGTATAACATTTATTTTAGGGAGTATTTAAAGACAAAGGTATAAGGTCCACCTATCAGATTGTATGGCTGAAATCGCATCGCACAGACTTCACATGTGATTTGCACTGCAGTGTGGTACAAATCACATCCAATGCTGAACATCGCTGCAGTGTGAACTAGCACTAAGCCCCAAATCTTCATCTCTAATCACTGGTGCATGTTGCAGCTGTGAATAGGGCCTGCGGGCAGTATTAGGGCCAAAGAATGGGCAGTTCCTATATATAGCCGTAAATAATGGCCGACCGGCCCTCTTACCAGACCTGGGGATACAGCAACAATGGTTCCTCTGATCAGGAGTTAGCTCATTCTGGGTTGTTGCCTGTGGCGACTCCTCTGGATAGTGCCCAGATCTGTATTCTGGAAATAACTTCATACCTTTCTTCAGAAGAAATGGTGCTAGGCTGTGTGGATTTCTCTTTGGTGGTGCAATGCAGTGGGATTCTCTCTCTCTGATGGAGTCCTGGGTGCAGTCCCCCCCCCCAAGAGGAGGAGGGGGGGAGGAGGAGAGGGAGGGGGATGGGGATGAGGGGGAGGGGCCGCAGCAGCTTCTCTCTCTCTCCACACAGACACAGCCGCTCCAATCTTCTGCTGCTCTGCTCAACTCTGACAGGAGGAAGGAGGGGGGATGGGTAGGATGCAGAGAGAGAGAAAGAGAACCCTTCAGTCTTTTAGTGGCGACTCGAGCAGGGGGGTGAAGGAGGTCTCCTTCTCGGACCCGCTCCTGTCATTTGCCAGCGGCCGGTGGGGAGAGCAAGCGGGATGGGGATCCACGGCACCCACTTACACATATCAGGCAAATTTGGCGATGGTGAGGCCCCTGTGATTGCGAGGCCTAAGGTGATCGCCTAATTTGCCTGATATGAGGCATTCATTGCTAGGATTAAATACACACAGAGGTGGCTCTCCAATTAGGCAAATTAGTCAATCACCTTAGGCCTCGCGATCACAGGGGCCTCGCCATCGTCGAATTTGCCTGATATGTGTAAGCGGGTGCCGTGGATCCCCATCCCGCTTGCTCTCCCTGCCGGCCACCGGCAAATGACAGGAGCGGGTCTGAGAAGGAGACCTCCTTCACCCCCCAGCTCGAGTCGCCCCTAAAAGACTGGAATGCTTTCTCTCTCTGCTTCCTGCCCCTCCTTCCTTCTGTCAGAGTTGAGCAGAGCAGCAGAAGATCGGAGCGGCTGTGTCTGTGTGGAGAGAGAGAGAAGCTGCTGTGGGCTCTAAGGGAAGAAACTGCAGCCCCCAGCATGCCCAGCTGAAGAGGCGGGAGAGAGAGCCAGGAGCCCGGGAGAATTTTGGGGAAGTGCACCCAGGACTCCATCAGAGAGAGAGAGAATCCCACTGCACTGCACCTCCAGAGGGAAATCCACACAGCCTAGTACCATCCCTTCTGAAGACAGGTATGAAGTTATTTCCGGAATACAGATCTGGGCACTACCCAGCGGAGTCGCCACAGGCAACCCAGAATGAGCTAACTCCTGATCAGAGGAACCATTGTTGCTGTATCCCCAGGTCTGGTAAGAGGGCCGGTCGGCCATTATCTACTACAATCTATAGGAACTGCCCATCCTGTTATTCTTTGGCCCTAATACTGCCCGCAGGCTCTATTCACAGCTGCAACATGCACCAGCGATTAGAGATGAAGATTAAGGACTTAGTGCTAGTTCACACTGCAGCAATTGTTCCACATCGGATGTGATTTGTACTACACTGCAGTGCAAATCACATGTGAAGTCTGTGCGATGCGATTTCAGCCATACAGATTGTATGGCTGCATTCGGACCAAACTTGCACAGGACCTCTTTTCTGATCTGCAGCAGAATCGGAATGCATGGGTGTTCACACCCATGTGATCTGATTCCTGTCTGAATTTGCAGTTCACACTGCGATATGCAAACTGATTTGGGGGTGTGATTAACTTTGTATTGACACTCCCAGCAGTTCGCATAGGGCAGTGTGAACTGCCACCGGGAGACATGTGATGAGGGATCCCGCAGTGGATTCGCAGGGTTCCCACATCGCTGCAGTGTGAACCAACACTTGGGCTTGGTTCACACTGGTGCAATGCGAGAACCCTGCGAATCCACTGCGGGTTCCTGCAGCGCACCTGACTCACAGGCGGTTCACACTACCTTATGCGAACAGCTGGAAGTGTCAATACAAAGTTAATGACACCCGCAGATCGGTTCACATATTGCTGTGCAAACTGTCAATTCAGACATGAATCGGATCGCATGGGCGTGAACACATGGGGGCGATTCTGGTGCGGACCAAAAAAGGGTCCTGCATGACCTTGGTCCAAATGTGATGCAAATTCAGCCATACTATCTGTATGGCAGAAATCGCATAGCACAGACTTCACATGTGATTTGCACTGCAGTGTGGTGCGAATCACATGTGAGGTTGCACAGCCCACTGGTGTGAACTGAGCCTAAAGACTGCCCTATAACTGTAGTGGCCCCAGGGCTATGGCCGGCACTACCATATGGCGGCTTAAGCAGCCACCTCAGGGCGCCAGGATAGGGAAGCAGTAAAATCCTAGTCCCCAGCCACTTGCTGGGGATTATGCTTTTTTACAGTGCTGAATGTTTTTTTTTTTTATACACTCAGCCCCTTTAGCAGCTGGGAGTGTGTGTACTTTAGTAAAGCTGACTTTCGCCTTTCATCTGGAAGTGTGGCAAGTGGCTGGGAAGCCGCCTATCACTTCCACCACTGACACATTGTACAACCCCCTTCACCATGTTTACCGGGCACCACTGTCCCACCTGCGGGCCCGGTGCTGTCATGGTGGGTGGCACTGGGAAGGGTGGCGGTAGCTCAGCAGACCTTTGTCCACTGAACCACCCTCCTGTACACAGACCGGGAAGTGTCATGTATGACGTCAGGGGCAGGCTGGGCCGGGGGGCAGAGTGGCAATTGCCCCCTAAGCCACTCTAACCTATGTTGAAAACAGCCGGCAGCCGCTGCCCGCTGCCATTTTTTTTCTCTGTAGAAAGTTGGGCCGGTGGCCCAGCCGGCTGCTGTTGCATTCCGGGAGTTGTAGTCCGCGCTCAAGCTCCCGAGCAGGGCAGAGGAAACTACAACTCTGGTGAGCCTGCATTTATGGACACTGGTGAGTCTGCATTGATGAGCACTGATGAGGCTGCATTGATGGGCACTGATGAGGTGGCATTGATGGGCACTGATGAGGCCGCACTGGTGAGGCTGCATTGAAAAACCAGGTGGGCATGGATGAGCTGATTCGGTGGTTCAATGGGCCACTTGACTGGACAGACTGCCAGCCCTCCCCTGTATGATGTCACTTCTTGGACCAGCGAAAAGTAAACAAAAATCCCTGCACCGGCCCTGCGCAGTTTGTTTGCACTCGAAAACCACTAGAAAACTGCTAGTCCTTTAGACAGGTTTGGATTACAGTTGTGTTGCTAAATATTGATTTACCTATTCTCGTATTGATTTTTTTTGCTATTGATATAGAGCTGCTTTTATAGATATATTTGTTTACCTTTATTACCTGAGGGCAGTTCTACTCTGCTTTGTGAACTGCACTTTTTGTTATTTATGCAAGTTCCTAATTCTAGACAAATAGTGTCTACCACTAAGCACGTGTGTAATTGTTTATTGCCGATATCCTACAGTAAGGTGAAAGGTACTATACACTACGTGTGTCTGTAGTGATTGAATCAACCAGGTGTGTCAGAGAGGCTGAGGGTATTCTTGGAGTTGAGGCGCAGAACAGGCAACCTAAAATTAACAAGCGGCTCCTTCAGGGGTAGTGCGACACACATTACTCCAGTTTTGGTTGACAGGGGACCTTAACACTGCTGTGCTCAGGCAGCGTTAAGAGCCCTGTCTCACTTAATTGTGCTGAACATCTGATCTGCAGCACTTTATTTTAGAGGTGACAGAACATCTTAATGCCGCTGTGTGCAGGCAACGTTAAGAGCCCTATTACACTCACTTCTCGCGTAACCTAAGACTCCTGATGTTCTGCCTGCCAGCCAATAAGGAGTGATGTTGCGTCCGCGCACTTCACTTTTTCCATCCACCGCACGAGGATCTCAATCTGTGAAGCCCTGCTGCATAGTTCAAGGGCATCAGTGGGGCCTCATGTCTAAGTTTTGTCTAAGGCCTCACAAAGCCTAGAGCCGCCTCTGACTACATATCAAGTTGAATCAAGTCAGTTACTTATTACAGTATATGGTGCCATAAAAGCTGCAGTTACTAGACTTTGTGCTCAAGATTCCATGAATGTTAATGTTCACAATGAGCATTGTATGTCAAAACCAAACTAACACACAGTACAACAGCTTTCATTACCGCTTTTTTTCTTAAACTGGTTCCCTATATCTCTTGTGGATTCGAGTGGTTTCATAGCCATTACATAACCAAACAGAGGAATCACTCCCTCTTGACAGATTCTTCTTAACGGGGTGTAAAGAAATACTGTATATTGGAGTATAGGAGATGCAGCAGACATGGACCATTGCACTGGAAAACCAACCAATAGATACTATGTGGCTGGGTTCACACTAGTGCGAATTGGATGTGGATTCCCCGCATCCAATTCGCAATAGCAGGAGATTGCAATAGGCCGGTGCACATATCTCCGCAGCGGCTCCGGTGCAGGTTGCACAGGAACGATGCGCGTCTTTTGGTCCGTTTCGGGTCTGAATTCAGCCAAAAATTCGGGCTGAAATCAGACCTGAAACGGTGACAAGGATGCACCGGACTCCTGCTGTGAGTCGCTGCGTGCTCATATATGAACCCAGCCTTAAAGAAATCTGGATAAAAAAGTGAACATGTGGCCACATCATCTTTAACTCAGGGTGCAGAGTTTGACCCATTGAGTTTAATGGGGCAGCACCACAACCACAAGCTGAATGCTCAGCTAGCAGATGCAGATCCACTGTGGAACGCTCTTTTCAGAGGGCGGTAAGCCAGGTTTGAAGAGACCTAAATGTATACATTGGGTTGCCAACTGAACTCCACTATATTATCTTTCATGGGACCAATTTATATATGAATTGTGTTGCATAGGTATAACAAATTTATGATTTACAGTAAGTGAGTAAGTAAGTAAGTACGATGGAGTTGCCTCCCCCCACTTCTTGCAGCTCTAACAATCTCCGCTCTACACCACACTCATCAAAGTTTTTATAGAGCTGGTTTGAAAACAGAAGTAGTCTGTTGCTGGAATAAAAAAAGGGTCTTCACCAAAGTTATACCGCATGGTTGGAGGAACACAATAGTATAGTATAATGTGTCTGTGGGAATTTGTGCTCATTTGTGAGGTTAGGTCCTGATGATGAATGAGAAGGAGAAGACATGGTTCACAACTGGCATTCCAATTAATCGCAAAGGTGTTCAGTAGATTTCAGATCAGGGCTCTGTGTAGCCCAGGTGAATTCCTCCACACCAAACTCATCAAACCATGTCTTTATGGAGCTGACTTTGTACACAGGGGCAAAGTCATGCTGGAACAGAAATGGGTCTTCAAACTGTTACCACAAGGTTGGAAAAGCCCAACTGGCTATACTGTATTCGTGGGTGTTTGGGGGAATTTGTGTGCATTCGTGAATTCAGATACTGATGAAAAGACCTAAATCACAATCAGTGTTCCAGTTCATCCCAAGGATGTTCAGTAGGGGTAGGGTTGAAGTCAGTGCTCTGTGCAGGACACTCAAGTTCTACCACATCAAACTCATCAGACCATGTCTTTATAAAGCTGGCTTTGTACACAGGGTCACAGTCATGGTGGAACAGAAATGGGTCTTCACCAAACTGTTACCACAGGGTTGGAAGAGTACAATAGTCTATAATGTCTATGTATGCTGTAGTATTAAGGTGTCTATAAACTTAAATTTTTTTTTAATGAAGTCTGTATTTTTAACTCAGAAAGGTCCCTTCTATTGCTCTCAGCCTCCTCCAAATCTTGAGATTTCTGCTGTGATCTTCTGCCTTCCTGTTAGAGGATGGCTACATTCATTCTCCATGGTCCCACTGTATGTAGGAATGCAGCCAGGGGCGGAATGACCATTCGGGCCCAGGGGCCCCATCAGGGTTGCCAGCCTCAATAAAACCATGGACAGTATGTAAAAATCCCAAGATTATAGCTGCCCCGCCTCTCCAGTACCTTTTCAGTGTGTGTATGTGTATTCTGTGTGTGTATACTGTGTGTGTATATTGTGTGTCTGTGTGTGTATACTGTATGTGTGTGTGTATACTGTGTGGCCCCATAATCTATTGCCTGGGGTCCCCATAATCTCCTATTGCCTGGGGGCCCCATGAGTTGTCAGTCCGCCCCTGAATGCAGCCACTCTCTCATGCTAACTCATGAAATGGACTATGGACTATGGGGTTTGTACTGTTCATGACAGCAACTCATGCTCGTATCAAAAGGAAAACCTTACAAGGGGGCAGAATTAGCAATTCTATGAAAAATACATTACAGAGCCATTTACTAGTGTATGTGTATAAATTTGTTTTTGAGAATAAGGATACTTTTTAGTGTCACTTTAACAGAACCCTTCATTGGGAACAACAGAACTTTATTATTTGTGTCCACATACTTTCCTTCATATAGTAGAGGGTAGACATGTGCAATTCATTTCAGTCCAAATACAAATTTGGACAAATTTTTGGTTATTCGGAGATTCGGATATATCCGAATTTATGAAAGAAATAGTAACAAATATTAACACATTTCATTGAAATTCTTTAAAATTCGTTTTGTTTATTTGTTTTCTAACGAATTCCAAATTTTCAGAACGATTAGAATTCGGATTGGTTGAAAAATAATTGACCGATTAAAATTTTGTGTGACGAATAGCTGGTTGTTAAGCAGGGGGCCAGGACAGGAAGCCGCCACGTCCTTAACAACCGATGACTCATCAGCTTCCCCACTGACAGCTGAAATGTAAACAAAACACTTAAAGTGAGAACCCCACTTAAAGTGAAACAATAAAGATGAAAAATTCCTTTAAGCACTTGCCGACCAGCCGCGGCAGTAATACTGCGGCAGGGCGGCTCTATTGCGCAAATGGACGTACCAGTACAGCGCTTTGTATAATAGATACAGTGGGTGCGCGCACAGCGCCGGAGCCGATGCACATGGCCGGCGGCCACGATGTCCACCGGCCACCTGCGATCACTCCACAGAGAGCCCGAACGGGGATCTGCCAATGTAAACAAAGCAGATCCCCGTTCTGTCAGGGGAGTACAGTATGATCGCAGCTGGAAGTGGCCCAGCTCCCCCTTAAAAGGGTGACAAAGAAATTCAATACATCCGAATGAGTGGCAATCCGGTACCATCATGAATCGGTGATGCAGGATCTATTGAACTGCTTCCATATCTATTGCTTGAAGTGTACATGCTTTTCTGTTATAGCATTACATGGGTGGAAATTCTGTACCATCATGAGGCGGTGATGTGGGATCTTCTCAGCTGCAATTATACCCATTACTTGGAGTTTACATGCTTTGCTTTCATAGCATTCCGGTAAGCGCAATACTCTGTTTCAAAGGAGGGGGATTTTGTTAGGGATTATAACGGTGCCACATATAAACAAATACAGATTTTTCTTTAAAAGTTATACATTTTATTACAAGGGTACATTGCAAAGAATAGGGTACATAAAGGAAAAAGCAGATTACATATATAAACTAATACTGGCCATAGTATCCATTTTCTATGAGATGGTCACTGATGCATATCACATCCCTACATGTTTCGCTAACATTGGCTTCCTCAGGGGATTGTATGGTCACCAGTGTAAACAATGGCTCTAATAGTAATAAATACATAAACAAGAAACAATGATCAAATAGACATAACAATTACACAGTGTATAGTGTAATTGTTATGTCGATGGGAGCCTTCTTTGCTTGTGACAGTTCTTATATAACTGAGGGCGGGGCCACCTGGAGACTTACCCGGGTGACTCCGCCTCCCCCTGATGCATGGGGACTTTCCCATGGCTTCCCCATAGTGTCAGAGGGGGCGGGGCCACCCAGTTACATAAACGGCTGACCCCGCCCCCCTCTGATGCCACGGGGAAGCCATTGGAAAATCCATTAGTACGTCACCGGGTGGCCCCGCCTCATTTATATAAGAACTGTCAAAGGCGATGAAGCGTCACGCGGTGGGAGCCTCCCATGTAGGCAGATCAGTCTCTGCTTTTTTTTTTTTTTCCGGCCCATCTCGCGTGGAGATAGAGGAAGATGAATGGACATTGTGGGACTTTTTTTTTTAAATAAAGGACTTGTCCCCAAGCTGTGTCTTGTCGTTTTTAACATTTTGACACTTTTTTGTGAAATGGTAGGGCCCGTTACCATTTCACACAGGGGGAGGCCGGGATCTGGGGGTCCCCTTGTTAAAGGGGGCTTCCATATTCCAATAAGCCCCATGCCCACAGACCCCCACAACCACCGGGCAAGGGTTGTGGGGATGAGGCCCTTGTCCCCATTAACATGGGGACAAGGTGCTTTGGGGGGCTACCCCAAAGCACCCTCCCCATGTAGAAGGCATGTGGCCTGGTACGGTTTAGGAGGGGGGGTGCTTTCTCCCCCCCTCTTTTCCTGCGACCTGCGTGCTTGGATAAGGGCCTGGAATGGTTTTTAAGGGGGACCCCTACGCCATTTTTTTTTATATTTTGGCGCAGGGTTCCCCTTAAAATCCATACCTGACCTGATATGGATTTTAGGGGAACCCCCACGCAAATTTTTTTTAAAATTTTGGTTCAGGATTCCCCTTAATATTCATACCAGACCCAAAGGGCCTGGTAATGGACTGGGGGGGGTTGGATCCCATGCTCTTTTTTTAATTATCTGTACCTATATTGCCGAGACCCGACAATTCATTACAGCCGCGATCAGTTTTAAATTACAATTTTTCCTTTAGAAATGTCATTTTGCTCTCAGACTGTTCTAAACATGGGAAAAATGCACCACTTTACAGGCATACTATAGACACCCCCATTTTTATTGTTTCACTTTAAGCATTAAAAAAATCACTGCTCCCGAAAAAACGGCCGTTTTTAAAAACATTTTTTGCATTGATACATGTTCCCTGGGACAGGACCCAGGTCCCCAAACACTTTTTATGACAATAACTTGCATATAAACCTTTAAAATGAGCTCTTTTAATTTTTCATGTTAATGTCCCCTAGACTTTAATGGTGTTCTGGCGGCTTTCGAATTTTCCCCGAACACCGTATATTGTTCGGTGTTCGCCAGAACATCCAAACAACCAAAGTTCGGCCCGAACTTATGCTCGGGCCGAACCATTCGCCCATCCCTAGTAGTGGATACTCACAAATGAGGGTGGTTGTGGACTGTCACTAATGCCATCTCTAATCATCCTTTCTGCCTTGGAATTTGTCACTTTGGACTTTCTTTATATATTTATGCTTTGATTATCACCTGACATGTTACTATCTTGCACTGTATGGATTCTACATTTTTTTAATTTCATTTTTTAACACATATAATTTATATTGTTTTTGTACTTTGCTGACTCATATTTGATTTTATTAGTCAGTTTATTATTGTTATCTAATTTCTAGTGCTGCACTTGTATATACACAATATGCAATTAGCAATGTGATTTAAGGTAGATATTAAGGCAAAAAACATATTTTATTTTCGGTATAGTAAGTAGCTCAGGGACAGGACTCAGGAGGGCAAGAAATTAGAATAGGCAGGCAAACATACATGAAATTAACTCTCACAGTGACACTGACAGCAGTGTGCAGCAGCACAGATGATGATGACACCTCGCCAATAGGGATGAGCCGAACACCCCCCGATTCGGTTCGCACCAGAACCTGCGAACGGACCGAAAGTTTGTGCGAACTTTAGAACCCCATTAAAGTCTATAGGACTCGAATGGTTGAAATCAAAAGTGCTCATTTTAAAGGCTAATATGCAAGTTTTTGTCCTAAAAAGTGTTTGGGGACCCGGGTCCTGCCCCAGGGGACATGTATCAATGCAAAAAAAAAGTTTTAAAAAGTAATTTTTTTCGGGAGCAGTGATTTTAATGATGCTTAAAGTGAAAAAAAAAAAGTGAAATATTCCTTTAAATATCGTACCTGGGGGGTGTCTATAGTACGCCTGTAAAGTGGCGCGTGTTTCCCGTGCTTAGAACAGTCCCTGCACAAAATGACATTTTTAAAAGAATAAAAGTCATTTAAAACTGCTTGCGGCTTTAATGTAATGTCGGGTCCCGGCAATATGGATGAAAATCAGTGAGACAAATGGCATGGGTACCCCCCCTGTCCATTACCAGGCCCTTTGGGTCTTGTATGGATATTAAGGGGAACCCCGCACCCAAATTAAAAAAAGAAAGGCGTGGGGCCCCCAGGCCCTATATACTCTGAACAGCAGTATACAGGCGGTGCAAACAAGACAGGGACTGTAGGTTTGTTGTTAAGTAGAATCTGTTTGTAGTTTGGAACTGGTACAATTTTAAAGCGTAGCTCCAGCCAAAAAATCTATTTTTAAGCTTTTTGGAAAACATAGGGAAGGGTTATCACCCCTGTAACATTTGTTTTGCTGTCTGTGCACCTCTTCAGAAGATTTCACCTCACTTTTTGTCCCAATGGCAAATTTTTTTTGAAAATTTGGGGGTTTTAGCGAAACAAGAATTAGTGATAAAGCATCAGTGAAGAGGAGACACGTTTTTCCCATATTAACTCTTATGCCCCGTACACACGGTCGGACTTTGTTCGGACATTCCGACAACAAAATCCTCGGATTTTTTCTGACGGATGTTGGCTCAAACTTGTTTTGCCTACACACGGTCGCACAAAGTTGTCGGAATTTCCGATCGCCAAGAACGCAGTGACGTCAAGCACGTACGACGAGACTAGAAAAGGCCAGTTCAGAACCAAGCGAGGCACCCTTTGGGCTCCTTTTGCTAATCTCGTGTTAGTAAAAGTTTGGTGAGAGACGATTCGCGCTTTCAGACTCGTGGCTTTCAGATCATTTTCTGCCGTTCAGTTTGTGCTTGTGGGTTTGTATCTGCTCTTCAGTGCATGCAGTCAGTTCGTATTGGAGTTTTCTGTGCGATCTTGTCCGCTCGTTGCTGTTTTTCAGGTCGCTCTTCACAGGCCTTGCTGTTCTTCAGTGCGTTCTGTTACTTCGTTCTGAGCAGCCGACCGTTTTCTAGCCATGTTTCGTATGCGTACTCCTCGTAGAGTTCGTGCTGTGCGGGGGCTTGGTGTTGGGGTCCTGACCTTGACACAAGTCCAGTCCATGAACAGGGTGGGGAGGAGTTCATGGACCAAGAATTAGTTGCTTCAGCGTGACCAGTTCTGTCATATGCCTTTGCTCCGTGAGATCCGTGAGAATAATCCTGATGATTTCAGGAACTTTCTCAGGATGATGGACCCCGTATTTCACCGTTTGTTGGCTTCGCTGACCCCCTATATCAGCAGGCAGGATACCTGCATGAGGCAAGCCATCACTCCAGGAACAGAGGGTATTTAATTACCGGCTGGCCAGAGCCCGAAGAGTGGTGGAGAACACATTTGGAATCCTGGCCAGCCGGTTCCGATTATTTATGACACCCATCCATATGGCGGAGTATAAACTGAACCATATAATACTTGCCTGCTGTGTTCTCCATAATTTTCTACGAAAACATTCAGCCAACTATGCTGGCTCAGTTGGGCCTGAGGCCAGAATCCCAAATACATCAACAATGGCGGCACTTGAAAGCGGCCGTCCTGGCTTGCCCTCCCTGAATGCCCGTGATGTCCGGTTACGATACCTGGAGTTCTTTGCGGGTAGGGGGGCTATCAATATGCCAGACAATATGTGACACCTTTTTCAAATAAAAAACAACCAAAAGAAATTCTTGGCGGACATTTACTGCTTGTGTTTGTTTTAGCTGACCCTGACAGAAATGTGTTGAGTGCAGAAAATGTTGTGATTGGGTAACCTTATAAAAAACAGTGTTGGCTGGTACTTCCTAAATGCAAAAACACATTTCACTACAAGTGCACTTGCAACTGCACTGAACCTGCACTTGTAGTGCAAAGAGGATTTGCCCTTAGGAAATAACCCCCATTTGTGCATAAAACAACAATTATATCACCCCAAAAGTGTTGTAGTGTTGAGACAATAATCCACACATTCTTGAGTAAGGCACTTTTTTATACCTGCACAATCACATGCGCATTTACCAAAGGTTTTTAAAACAAACCAACATGTTTGTTGTATAACAATGTTTGCAGTAGCATTATGAAAAATCAAAATATCCATTTCAGATAAAACAGGCCTGTGTAAAACCAACAAGAAAGCCAAAAAACTTGAACTTACAAAGTTCACATTAGGTAAAACCTGAAGGCTATATCAGACATCAGTATTTAGGAACTGGGTTTGATATAGCGTTCAGATGGGGGAAATCACCCCTGGAAAAGCCAAATTTGGAAGATGCACACCAATTTACAAATGTCCACATGTGCTATCTGCCATCATGGGGGATCAAGGGACGTGTTTGGGGGGAGCAAGCCCTTCCTCAACGCTACTTTATAATTGAGGAAGGGGTTGCCCCCCCAAAACGCGTCCATTGATCTCCCGTGATGGCAGATAGCACATGTTGGCACACTGTGTGCATCCTCCAAATTTGGCTTTTCTAAACATTGAAAAAAGTTTGGTAAGATTGGACCACGATAAAACAGGTGATTTTGTGGGGTTTAAATTCGCCCCAAAACATCAATGATGTTATTATTTTTTTTAATAACATCACTGATTTGTTGCTGGATGTTTTGCAATTGGAGATTACACCCCATGATCTCCCCTATCAGTATCTGGGCACTTTCAGATGTAAAGCGTTCTGGATCCCTCACATCACGATCACCTAAAAAGAGAGAAAGAACAAAAAAAAAGGTCTCAAAAATCTGCCACCAGCCATCTCTTTTTCCTGAGTCTGTGGTCGCAGACACTCACCTGTTGTGGTGCCAATCTCCACCACGTCTTCTTCTTCCTCCTGCTCAGCTTCTTGGGTTGGTATTTCCCCTTCTTCCAGAGAGGGGGGGTCTCTGGTCTCCTGGGATGAGGGGTGTCCGAGTCTTTTCTCCCCTATGTAAAACAAAAATGGTATACTTAGCACAAAGATATTTGATGGCAGAACTATAGAAATAGGAAACATTGCTTGGAAGTGGGGTACAATTGTCTATTTTAGCCGAGTTCCAAGATGTATATTTTTTTTTGCCCTTTGTCAAGCTGCAATACTTTACCTGTTTGGTACAAGCTTCACAGATGGAGACCCCCCTATAGTATACACTGGAGCACCTGTGTGGCCCCCTAATAAAAATGGTGTTCTTGTGTCCCACACTAGTGCTCCAATGTCCAGATGTGAAAACAGCTGCTCAGTGTCCTCTCCTTACACACAATCTAGTTTGCATTTCATTCTAGTAACAAACCCATCTACACAAACAAATATTTGGCATCCAAGTAGGCCCCAAAAAGTGTGTGAAAATGCATATGGCCTAAACAATGGTGTTCTAGAGGCCGAAAGAAAAATGTTTGATACAAACGAATAATGTGCCCATGAACATTAAAGTTGTCCTTTGGAAACGTTACAACTAATCAAAGCATATGGAGCAGAACGAACGTAATAAAGACAGAAAGAATAGGAACACAGCACAACTACTTACTTTTTTGCAGCACTCTCCGGATCTTTCGGTACTGCTCTGGCTCTCTCAACTTCAGGTCCGACCACCGCTTCCTGAGCTGATCTTTAGACCTTCGTACCCCGAAATTCCGCTCTAGACTCCGGACCACTTTACCAATGATTTTGGCCTTTCTGATGTTGGGGTGGGGGTAAGGCCCATATTTTCCATCATAGTCGGACTTCCTCATGATGTCTACCATCTCCAACATCTCCCCAAACTACATATTTGTGGCTTTAAAACGTCTCCTTCTGGATCGGGACGTGCCTGGATCCGCCCTTTCCTCCTCCTCCTCCTCCTCGTTGCTACAATTAGCCCGCACCTGCTGTATGTCCGCCATCATGCTCTTCCCCCACTGCGCCGAACGAAAAGGGGCAGGGAATACACTAGAAAGAACGTCAGGGGCGGGCGGAGTTACACGCATGCGCAGTGTGTATAAAGCGTAACACGCGTGCGTATTACGTACGATCTGTGAGCGGAGGAAAGAGCATTGAACGCGGCGATCGTAAGAACGAAGGTAAGAGACAAACTTGGGCCTATACTGCTTCTATAGATTGAGGCCTATATTGTAACAAGATTAGGAGAGTTTGGTGTGACATTATGCTTTGTCTTGTGTTGTGTCTTGCAGTGAACATGGATTTGGTACTGAAAGATCAGGACTTCATTTCAGTCTTCATAGAGATGCTAAGGGAGCTGCCCTGTCTGTGGGAGATTAAACACCCCCATTACAAGAACCAAGCAAAGAGGAAGGCAGCACTGGAGCAATTGTGTGAAATTGTGAAGCAGGTGATCCCCACGGCAGACATCACTTATTTAAAGATTTTCATTGGTGGCCTGAGGAACACATATCTGAGGGAGCGCAATAAAGTCCTGGATTCACAGAGACCTGGAGCAGCAGATGACATCTATGTCCCCAGGATGTTGTACTACGACAGGCTGCACTTTCTGGCAGGCCAGACTGAACCCAGGCCATCCCTCTCCAGTCTTCCTTCCACGCTTCCTTCCCCCCCGGCTGAGGCTTCTGACGCCCAACCTGGGCCTTCCAGGCCACATGTGGAGGAGCCCAGATTGAGCCAGGTATAGCATTCCTCTAAATATTTCTGCTTGTCCAATCAATGATGTTAACTAGATGTTAGTTGGGAGTACTAATTTATGATTGTGATTGATGATGCAAAACATTACAACCATGTCCCTTTTTCATACACAGGGAAGTCTCAGCCAGGAGGTGGCTGATCTGCAGGTCCCTCCACCCCCCCTGGAAACAGAAAGTGGCAGTAGGAGGAGTACCCTAGAGGAGGCGGCTATCAGATTTTTTTGTAGGGCTACAGAGGTCCTGGGAGCACCACACACCAGGCAGGAGAACATTGCTGCATTCATAGCCTATAAAATGCAGAGGATGGAGGAGGGCCAAAAAGCCATGTGTGAGGCCCTCATATCTGAGGCTCTGGCGAAAGGTATGAGGGGCCAAATTACACCTCACACACAGCTTTGGGATGGTCCTCCTCCTCCTCCTGCAGGTCCTACTCCTCCTCCAGGTCCTACTCCTCCTCCTGCCACATCTCCAACTGCACAGCCACAGCCCGGAAGGAAGTGTGAAAGGAAGACCAGACAGTGAGGACCCTGGATCCAGTCTGGTCGGCCAAAAGATGCAGCCTCTTGTGGTACCACAGCCTGGGGACACTGATGTCATCTGCTGCTATCCAGATCTCTGTGAATCCCGGACCAGACTGCCCTCCCTTACATATGGACTCCTCAGGCCACCAATTTTGAGGTTTAAGAATTGATGTCTGCCGTGGGGGTCCCAGGCTTCACTAATTTCTCCTGTTGATCCAGTGTTGCCTTCCTCTTTGTTTGGTTCTGATCCCTTAATGAAGGATTTTTGTTTTGAATTATACTCTCCTATGTGTTTTACTTAAAAAATGATGGTTTGTTTGTGAGGATTCAGGTACATTTCAAATATACAATGTGAAATGAACAAGGGACACCAACAACAAAAAATCTCATGGAGATTAAATAATAAAAGATATCAATGGTGTTGGGGTAACTTGCCACACAAAACACACACAAAAATATTCTGGAGTAAAAATAAAAATAACATTGAACAAAGATCAGCCTTGCGAAAAATCCAAACATTAAAGAAAAAAAAAGGCTTAAAAAAAAAAAAACATAAAAAATATAAAACTGTCAGATGTGACAACTAATAATATATTGAGGGAATCCCACTAAAAAAACACAAATAAAACTTTGTGAGAAGTGTGTGTGAATATGAGCAGCAAAACTACTTAATTCTTGTCACATTATAAAGAAGAAGAGAGTGTGCTGTATTAAACCATTTTTAACATTGCAGCGTGACGAAAGTGCTGTATCCATTGCGAACGCTAAGTTTACCAGAACGAGCTGTCCCGTGTCGGAATTTCTTCTGAGCATGCGTGGCACTTTGTGCGTCGGAACAGGCCACACACGGTCGGAATTGACGCGATCGGATTTTGTTGTCGGAAAATTTTATCTCCTGCTGTCCAACTTTGTGTGTCGGAAAATCCGATGGAAAATGTCCGATGGCGCCCACACACGGTCGGAATTTCCGACAACACGCTCCGATCGGACAATGTCCATCGGAAAATCCGACCGTGTGTACGGGGCATTACAGGAGAGAATTTTCCTTCCTAGGGGTAGATTTCATCTCACTTCCTGTTGTCTCCTTCCGTTTGCAAGTAGGAGTCGTTTGTAAGTTGCATGTTTGAAAGTAGGGGCCTGCCCTATATACTCTGCAGAAATTGGGGCCTTAGGTGTTGGTGTTGCCACAACACAGTAAGCCCTCACAGTTACTCTTGGTGGGCACAGGAACGGGCCCTGCTGTGAAAAATTAGATCAAGAATTGTAATTACACGTCCCTGTTGAACAGGGGCAGAAAAATTGGGCCTTAGGCACTGGTGCCACAACACTGCAACCCCTCACAGATGCTATAGTTAGAGCGTAGGAATGAGCCCTGCTGCAAAGTATTGCATCAAAAATTGTAATTATACGCCCCTGTTAAACAGGGGCAGAAAAATTGGCCACTGGTGGCGTTGCCCAGAACCAAAAATGTTCTTACAAGCTATCAGCATGAAAATTGAGGAGGAAGAGGATTGTCACTCAGCATAACAGGATAGTCACTCAGCATCAGCATAGGCAGTCTTGAAGGGATCTCACATTAAAAAAAAAATCAATCAGTTACATCAGCATCAGGTGCTTGGTAGCTGGTGATCCAAGACTTATTCATTTTTATGAAGGTCAGCCGATCGACCGATTCAATGGACAGGCGCACCCTGTGATCGGTTACAAAGCCTCCAGCAGCACTGAATGTGCGTTCCGAAAGAACGCTGGATGCAAGACAGGCCAGTAGCTCGAATGCATACTGTGCAAGCTCTGGCCAGTGATCCATCCTCAAGACCCAGTAACCCAGAGGATTTTCGGTGGGAAAGGTGTCCAAGTCTGATCTTGCCCCTAGGTAATCCTGCACCATGTGAATCAGACGCTGGCGATGGTTGCTGGAACTGATCAGACCTTGGGGCTGCGGACTAAAAAATTGTCGCATCGGTCAGACGGCCACCTTCTCCCCTGCTCCTTCTGTGACTGATCGAAGCCTCAGCAACATGTTGTCCAGGAGGACCAGGAAATTGTAACCTCCCAGGCTCTGGAAACGCATTGCACAAACCTTTCTGCAAGGCCTCCCGAAGATGTTTCATCCTCTGCTCCCTCTGCGACAGCAAGATAAGGTCCGCAACCTTACCCTTGTAATGTGGATCAAGGAGGGTTGCCAGCCAGTAATCATCCTTCCCCTTGATACCACAAATACGAGGATCCTTCCACAGGCTTGCAGGATCAGGGAGACCATGCAGCGTAATTTTGCTGAGGCATTCAGTCCAGAGTCCTCTGGGTCACTAAGGACGACATGATCCGCAGCCACCTCCTCCCAGCCACGTACAAGTCCATGGGTTTCTTCGGACTGTAAATGATCCCTTGAAGACTGCTGCTGATGCTGAGTGCCAGGCTCCACCTCCATGCTGACAAGAACACTGTCTGAATAAAGGGAGCCTTGAGAGGTAAGGAAGTCCTCCTCTTCCTCCCTCTGTTCTGCCTCAAGTGCCCTGTCCATTAATCAATGCAGCGTGTGCTCCAACAGGTGGACAAGAGGGACAATGTCACTGATGCATGTACTGTCACTGCTCACCATCCTCGTGGCCTCCTCAAATGGTGACAGGACAGTGCATGCATCCCTGATCATAGCCCACTGGCATGGGGAAAAAAAACAAGGTCCCCTGACCCTGTCCTGGGGCCATAGTCACACAGGTACTTATTGATGGCCCTCTGCTGCGTGTGCAGATGCTGCAGCATGGCCAACGTTGAGTTCCGCCTGGTGGGCATGTCACAGATTAGGCGGTTCTTGGGCAGATTAAATTCCTTTTGGAGGTCAGCCAGCAAGCACTGGCATTATATGACCGGCGGAAATGCACACAGACTTTCCTGGCATGCCTCAGGACATCCTGTAAGCCCGGGTACCTGCCCAAGAACCACTGCACTACCAAGTTAAGGGCGTGAGCCAAACAGGGCACATGGGTCAGTTGTCCCTGTCGGAGGGCGGAGAGGAGGTTGGTGCCATTGTCGCAAACCACCATACCTGGCTTAAGCTGGCGTGGCGTCAACCACCTCTGAACCTGCCCCTGCAGAGCTGACAGAATCTCTGGCCCAGTGTGGCTCCTGTCCCCCAAGCACACCAGCTCAAGCACCACATGGCATCTTTTTGCCTGCGTGCTTACGTAGCCCCTTGAATGCCTACGGAGCACCGCTGGTTCCGAGGACAAATCAGCACAGGAAGGGGCCATGGAGGAAGAAGAAGAGGAGGGGGTGGAGGAGAGAGGTGTGGCAGAATCACCACTAGTAGAATTTTGGAGGCGTGGTGGTGGAACAACCTCCAACACTACTGCACCTGTCCTGCATCCTTCCCAGCTGCCAGAAGAGTCACCCAGTGCATGGTGAAATATAGGTAACTTCCCTGTCCATGCCTGCTGGACCATGATTTAGCAGTAATATGCACCTTACCGCTGCCCGCCCTGTCCAGCGAGGCCAAGACATTGCCTTCCATATGCCAATAGAGAGCCGGAATCGCCTTCCATGAGAAATAGTGGTGTTTGGGAACCTGCTACTGAGGAACCATACATTCCACAAACTCACGGAAGTGGCAGAATCTACCAACTAGAAAGGCAGCAGTTGAAGTGCTAGCAATTTAGCCTAGCTAGCATTCAACCGCTGAGCATGTGCATGGCTCGGAGCGAACTTCTTTCAGCGGTGCATCAGCTGGGGCAGGGAAATTTGCCTGGTACAATCTGACGTTGGTGTACCGATAGCAGATTGCCCGCAAGTACTTGGCTGTGACACACCTAATTCTACACCTTCATTCCTCTCAGTGCAGGTTTCAGAGAGGACTGAAGGTATAGTGAGGTTGGAGATCCCAGCTGATGAGGAGCATGGAGAGGTCCGCTTTGTTCTTTGGTGTGGGTCTTTTAGGTACGCTTGCCAATGAATTGCATGGCAGTTCGACATATGTCTGGTCAAGCATGTGGTGCCCAAGCAGGAGATGTTTTGGCCACGCGAGATACGCTTGAGACTTATGTTGCAAATAACAGCAGTGCGATCTGATGCACTCGTCTCAAAAAAGGCCCTCACCAAAGAACTTTTGGAATAACGTGCAGAGACAGCAGTGCCCTGCACATGCGGAGCTCTGCTGTGTGATTCAGTAATTGTGCTGCCCTTAGGCTGGCCCCTGGAGGGCATCCTGCCTCATTGGTGATGTGCCTCCTCCTCCTCCTCCCCTCTCCTATCAGGTACCCACGTTGAGTCAGTGACCTCATCATCCCCTCCCTCCTCATCACTGGAGCAAACCTGGCAGTATGCTGCAGCAGGGGGAACATGACTGCCAGATTGATATCTCAAAAAATTTGTGCCAACTCTTACGGAGTGAAGCAGCCAACACAACAACCTGACTCGTGTAAATGTGTGAAAATAATAAAGTGTGGTGCTAAAAAGTAATAATCATCTAAAAGGTACTGGCAGTAATATACAAGATAAATAAATTAAATTAAAGTGCACAATCGTGAGAAATGTGTAAATAATGTTGGTATTGGTTAATTAGGATGAATGAGGGGATAGTGACCTCCACAGATGTATATCAAATGGTGACCCTAAAAGTGTATGGAGGGGTACTGGCCTCCCCACCCAAAATATCCCATAAACCAAAATAGTGAAGTTACAAATGCATTGATATGACTACATCCGTAGACAAAATAGATGAAAGAGGTGAGCTGATAACCAATATGCCAGCATTGGAAAAGACAACTCCACTGGTACCTGGAGGTTCAACTCCAAGGTATGAATAGAAAAATATAAACTGGACAGAAAATAACACAGTGATATGTATCAGTCACAAAGTGTAGACATGAAAAAAATGTGGAAAGGAGACCAAAACAAAACAAAAAAATGACACAGTGATGTGTGTTAAATACCCTATAACCCTAAAAATAGACCAGAATATAGAGTCAGAAGTCCATCATGGTAGTAAGAGTGAAGATATTTAAAGTCCAACATCATATAGTGGAATAATTCTGGATCGCTTCATAACAATTCAAATGCAAACAGTCTTTTTAGGTATAGTGAGGCAGGGGCTGTTAGACATATCCCTGTACATAGGCAGAATCTTCTCTTAATATGGTGACATCAAGACAAAGAAATAGAAGTACAGTGCCCTTACATGACAAGATGGACTCACAGGCTCTTGGTGGTGAGTTAAACAAGCTTGTACCGTCAAACGGCGTGGGGCTGTAAACCCGTCCGGTGGTCTTGGGTAGGATCTCCACTGGTGTTCCCGAATGGCACGTCTCTAGTCCCATGAAACTCGACAGATGTCATCTAATAGCGTATCCTCGACTGCAATCCAGGGTCAGCCTGTTTGGCTGAATCAAAATGACTGTGAGTAAGGTCCACAATGGTAGTCTCCTTTATGACTGCCAGATTGCTGTCCTTCTTGGGCACCCCCTCTGTCTGGGCTCACGTTACTGCCATCATCGGAGCCTTCAAAATGCTGGGCATCCTCCTGGAGCATGTACCCAACACTGTGGTCAAACAGTTTGAGGGACTCCTCAGGAGGACATGGTGGGGATAGGGAAGGAGTCACTGATGCCATTGAGCCGAGGGAAGAGGCCGCATTGGCAGCTGCTTTGCCAGAGAAAGTACCCTGAGCCTGGGTGAGAGAGGATGAGGACAGCTTGGTCATCCACTCCACCAAGTCTTCCGCATGTTGCGGCTCAACGCGGCCAGCTGCCGAAAAAAAGGCCAAGCGTGTCCCACGGCCACGTGCTGGGGAGGATGCACCGTGTCCACAACCAGCACTGTTGCCTCTAGACACAGAGCCTGCTTGTCCTCTTTTATTGGCTTGTGACTGTCTTCCTCTCCTTGTTGGCCTTCCAGATATACTATTGGCCTGCAGTGAGATGTAGCTGCACAAAACTGGGATGTATATATATATAATGATTATACTGCAGCTAGCAGAATCAACTGCCTGCCTGTAGTATTATTAGTATGAGAACACCTGCACTTGTCTTCAGGTAGCTATACTGTAGGTGCAACTGTGCAGGGTACACAGTACAGTAACTGGAAATACTTCAAAGAGCCTACACAAGCATCTGGCTTCAGGTAGCTATACTGTAGGTGCAACTGTGCAGGGTACACAGTATAGAAACTGGAAATACTTCAAAGAGCCTACACAAGCACCTGGCTTCAGGTAGCTATACTGTAAGTGCAACTGTGCAGGGTACACAATACAGTAACTGGAAATACTTCAAAGAGCCTACACAAGCACCTGGCTTCAGGTAGCTATACTGTAAGTGCAACTGTGCAGGGTAGACAGTACAGTAACTGGAAATACGTCAAGAGCCTACACAAGCACCTGGCTCAGGTAGCTATACTGTAGGTGCAACTGTGCAGGGTACACAGTACAGTAACTGGAAATACTTCAAAGAGCCTACACAAGCACCTGGCTTCAGGTAACTATACTGTAGGTGCAACTGTGCAGGGTACACAGTACAGTAACTGGAAATACGTCAAGAGCCTACACAAGCACCTGGCTTCAGGTAGCTATACTGTAGGTGCAACTGTGCAGGGTACACAGTACAGTAACTGGAAATACGTCAAGAGCCTACACAAGCACCTGGCTTCAGGTAGCTATACTGTAGATGCAACTGTGCAGGGTACACAGTACAGTAACTGGAAATACGTGAAGAGCCTACACAAGCACCTGGCTTCAGGCAGCTATACTATAGGTGCAACTGTGCAGGGTACACAGTACAGTAACTAGAAATACTTCAAAGAGCCTACACAAGCACCTGGCTTCAGGTAGCTATACTGTAGGTGCAAATGTGCAGGGTACACAGTACAGTAACTGGAAATACTTCAAATAGCCTACACAAGCACCTGGCTTTAGGTAGCTATACTGTAGGTGCAACTGTGCAGGGTACACAGTACAGTAACTGGAAATATGTCAAGAGCCTACACAAGCACCTGGCTTCAGGTAGCTATACTGTAGGTGCAACTGTGCAGGGTACACAGTACAGTAACTGGAAATACTTCAGAGAGCCTACACAAGCACCTGGCTTCAGGTAGCTATACTGTAGGTGCAACTGTGCAGGGTACACAGTACAGTAACTGGAAATACTTCAAAGAGCCTACACAAGCACCTGGTTTTAGGTAGCTTTACTGTAGGTGCAACTGGGCAGGGTACACAGTACAGTAACTGGAAATACTTCAAAGAGCCTACACAAGCACCTGGCTTCAGGTAATTATACTGTAGGTGCAACTGTGCAGAGTACACAGTACAGTAACTGGAAATACGTCAATAGCCTACACAAGCACCTGGCTTCAGGTAGCTATACTGTAGGTGCAACTGTGCAGGGTACATAGTACAGTAACTGGAAATACGTCAAGAGCCTACACAAGCACCTGGCTCAGGTAGCTATACTGTAGGTGCAACTGTGCAGGATACACAGTACAGTAACTGGAAATACTTCAAAGAGCCTACACAAGCACCTGGCTTTAGGTAACTATACTGTAGGTGCAACTGTGCAGGGTACACAGTACAGTAACTGGAAATACGTCAAGAGCCTACACAAGCACCTGGCTTCAGGTAGATATACTGTAGGTGCAACTGTGCAGGGTACACAGTACAGTAACTGGAAATACGTAAAGAGCCTACACAAGCACCTGGCTTCAGGCAGCTATACTGTAGGTGCAACTGTGCAAGGTACACAGTACAGTAACTGGAAATACTTCAAAGAGCCTACACAAGCACCTGGCTTTAGGTAGCTATACTGTAGGTGCAACTGTGCAGGGTACACAGTACAGTAACTGGAAATATGTCAAGAGCTTACACAAGCACCTGGCTTCAGGTAGCTAAACTGTAGGTGCAACTGTGCAGGGTACACAGTACAGTAACTGGAAATACTGTAAAAACACCTGCCTGCCTGTCAGCATATTAGGAAGAAAAGAACAGGATCTAGCTAAACTGAATACAGTGTATATATATATATATATATATATATATATATATATATATATATATGCACACACACTACACTGTAAGTGCAGCTAACTGACTCAACCTGCCTACTCTATCTAACTTAAATCAAATGACACTGTCTCTCTCTCTGTCTATCTCTCTCTCAAGTCGGAACAGACTACACAGGGCCAACGTGCAGCCGGCCCTATATAGTGTGGGGCATGTACTAAACCCCCTGAGCCATAATTGGCCAAAGCCTCCTTGGCTTTGGCCAATTACGGCTCTCTGTACACACAGCGCTGTGATTGGCCAAGCATGCAGGTCATAGTGCATGCTTGGCTAATCATCAGCCAGCAATGCACTGCGATGCCGCAGTGAATTATGGGCCGTGACGCGCTACTCGAATTTGGCGCGAACGGCCCATATCGTTCGTAATTCGGCGAACGACTGAACACATAATGTTCGAGTCGAACATGCGTTTGACTCGAACACGAAGCTCATCCCTGATGGCCAGTAAGTCTGCTGTTTTTCAACCAATCTCTCCTGAAGGTATATCATTTAGAGTGTTGAGACAAACCAATGTTTCCACTGACAGGGGTGCTTACAATAATCAGCTTTTATTCATTTATGTAAAAAATGTATCCTAAAAAGGAAAGAACCATTTTCTGTAACTCCTTATAAAGTGTGAGCTGGAGTTTTGCTATAGTTTTTTTTGTACCTAAATCTGCTAGTCCATCTAACACCCCCCCCCCCCCCCCCAAGATTTATAATAAAACTGTCTGCTGTGCCTCCTGTTGTCTTTCATCCAGAGTGGAGACGCTCTAATACGGGAGGTGTGTTACCGGCCAGATCGCCAAGTGAAAACAGAGGAGGGAAAAGCCTAAGAAAAGAAATCTAATACATACAGCCACCACATCTAATGATTGGTAAGCTGCAATATATAAAAATGTTTGGTTTTGGTGCTATTATTGCTTTAAATATACCATGGAAAGTGTTTTGTTATATCTGTTTGATAAGTGCTAAAATATATCTGCTGATCCTGGCAAAAAAACCTGTCCTGTGCACTCTGCAGTCTTATCTGAATACATGGGGGTTCTATATATAATGGAATCGGTGTGTGATCCACACAGCAAATGTTTGCTGGACATTCATCCATCTGTATTTTAAAGCATTCGTCTCTCAAAGATTTTTCGCTCTATATACCTGTATTTTCAAAGAGAATTAGCCCATCAGTATACAATGTAATACATTCCAATTACAAATAAAATGTACCTCTTACATTTAAATTCACTAATCAGCACACAATATAAGGCCCCTTGCACACGGGACGGATCCATAATGATCCGCCCCGTGAACATCTGCTTGCTCAGCGGGGATCGCTCCGTTGATCCCCGCTGAGCCGGCGGATGACAGGGCGGTCAGGGACTGCCCTGTCAGATCTCCGCTCTCCCCTATGGGGGATCGGATGAACACGGACCGTCTGTCCGTGTTCATCCAATCCACTCTGCAGACGGATAGAAAAATAGGATTTTCCTCCGTCTGCAGAATCGGACGATAGCGGGGACGGATGATATCAGGTGTCAGCGGATGTTCATCCGCTGACACCCGCTATCCTATAGGGATGGATGAAATACGGACATACTGTCCGCACGTGTGAAATGGGCCTAATAGTGAGAAGCTGAAAACCAACAAAATTCACCCATAACATTTAGAATTAAACATGATAACACATAGGGGTCTTGTTTGGACGAAAGTAACAAGAATTTGCCCATATTAAAGTAGAACTAAAGACCAGGGCAGGGGCATAGAGTGGGCAGAAGGGACGGCTGCCCCTGGGTGCAGCGTGTATTGTAGGGATGGGGCACTGCAAGGAGGAGGCGGGGGTTAGTGGCAGCCAGGAGGAGGCGGGGGTAAGTCTCAGCCAGGAGGTGGCCGGGCCCAGTAGGAGCCTCACAGAATCCCAGGATCCTCCCCTCCGCCTTCCAACCAAAAGACCCAGGAAGGTGAGGAACGTGAAGGATTCAGCACTCAGGCTGATTCAGGAGGCTTCTGCATCCCTCAGAGCCATCCCCACTCGTGAAGAGGCCTTTGCCTGCATGACTGCCACAAAACTGCAGGACATGCAGGAGGGCCAAGACCTCATGTGTGAGGAAATCCTTTATAAAACATTAACTGAGGGGGTGAGGGGAGAAATCACACCCAATACCCACCTGTGTGAGTTACATCATCCTCCTCCTCCTCCTGCTACAACTCCAACACCACAGACACAGCGTGGAAGGAAGAGTGTAAGGAAGACAAGAGTGTGATGGCCTGGGTTCAGTCTGGTCTGACAAAAGATGTAGGCTCTTGTATGACCACAGCCTGGGGACATGTATGTCATCTGCTGCTGTTCATGATCTCTTGGACTTCTGGACCAGATTGTACTCCCTTATATATGGACTCCTCAGGCCACCAATTTTGCATTAAAATAGTTGATGTGTGCCCAGGGGGCCAAAGGCTTCGCCAATTTCAGCAGCTTATCCAGTGTTGCCTCCCTCTTTCTTTGGTTATGACCCCTTAATAAAGGTTTTTTTTTTTCTATTATACTCGCCTATGTGTTTTCCTTCAAAAAGGACAGTTTGTTTGTGAGAAGGCAGGTAAATTTAAAAAATACAATGTGAAATTAACAAGAGACACCAACACCAAGCAATCTCCTTGAGATTAAATAATACAAGATAATAATGGTGTTGTGGTAACTTGACACACAAAACACACCCAAAACAATTCTGGAGTTAAAAAACAATTAATTAAAAAAATAACAGGAGATCAGGATTTAAAAAACTAAAAAAAAAATAAATACAAAATCTAAAAACATAAAAACAAATTTTTTTTCAGGAGATGTGACTAATCAAAATATTATATTCATGAAATCACGATAAATAATAAAGAAAGAAGTTTGTGAGAACTCTGTGTGAATATGAGCAGCAAAACAACTTCATTCAGCGTGACAAAAGTGCAAGATCCATTACGAATGCTAATTTTACCAGACCGAGCAGTTCCGTCTCGGAATTTATTCTGAGCATGCGTGGCACTTTGTGCGTCAGAATTGTCCACAC